>WYDI02039966.1:0-52837 GCA_009867235.2 Psittacus erithacus
ATTCTCTTCCCTTGTTATTTCCCTTATCATTATTATTATTGGTGGTAGCAGTAGTGGTTTGTGTTATACCTTAGTTAGTGGACTGTTCTTATCTCAACCCATGGAAGTTGCATTCTTTTGATTCTCCTCCCCACCCCTCCGGGAACTGGGGAGGATTAAGTGGGGGGAGTGAGCAAGCGAGCAACGTGACTGACTGGACTTAAACAACAACACAGCTGTAACTGAATCAAGCTTAAACCATGACAGTCTTCCAGAAAATTACTCATGTATAAATTACAGAAAAGGCTGAAGGAAGAATTTTCAAAATCACTTTGAAATGAATAGATTTCAACTAAACAAGGAAAAATGTATGTAATCTAAGGTTCAACCAGTTCACCTATCATTAGCCATTTCATAGCAAGATACATTAACATCTTTAGCTTTCTCCACTACTTAAATGAATCACTTTTTAAGGGCTCAGTGTTAACACCTTATTAAAGTCACTCAGGATTGCCTCAATTCACCAGGGAATTCAATCAGCGCCAGTTCAAAAAAGGGAATTGATTATTTTTTTACACATAAAGAGTCCTTGCACATTGTAACTCCTCATTAAAGTCACAATAAGTTAAAACCCCTAATTTGTATCTGTATATTTGTCTTTGATGTTTGTCCATACCACAATTCTTTCCAAAAGAACAGCTGTAGTTCAAAAAATGTTTATTAAAGTTGATTTTTATGAAGCAGATTGGAAAGCAACTTACAGTCTCAAAATGGAAGGAGCTGTTACTTGCAGAGGGACATCCCTTTTGGATCAATATTCTTTTTGTCTTTAAAATTATAGGGTAGAATTATTCATAATGCTGGCATAATAGCTGTGTAGCCAATTTATAGACCTATATTTATCCTATAAATATAGATATAGGGAAAAGAAACTAAATACTTGGCAATATTAAAAAATACCCTGGTGTCCAAATGTGTGACAAAAAGTATTATTGTGGAATACATGAAGTAATTCTAGCATTCTTATAGGTAACCATTTCTATTAAAAAAAAGTTGTGACTTTTATGGAATATGTGGTGCTAATTATTTTTAATCTCTGAGAAATACAGTGATCTACTGCTTCACCAATATAAGCAGAATTTCACTTAAATATTCATTCTAGCTGTAAAGGATATTGTAACTTTGTGGTTGAAATACTACATTAGCTTTTTGCAGATATTTTAACCAATATGACAGTAGCCTCAAAGATGACCTTTAGTTTTTTCGAGTTTTATATATAGTTCTATACGTATTTAGTTCAAACATGAGGAAGCATATACACAGACAAAACTTTTAAATAGAGAGTCAGTGATAAAAGTGGAATGTCCTGTGCCAAAACTCAGTTAAGTAACAGAACTCTCAGTCCTAAGGAGGTGATTCGAGACAGCCAGCACAGCCTCATCGGGGGAAAGTCTGGCCTCACCAATGCAGTGGCCATCTATGGTGGAGTTACTGTATTGGTAGATAAGGGTACAGCTACAGGTATCTTACTTCTCTAAGCTCTTTAACACAATCCCCCACAACAACCCTCTCTCCAAATTGGAGTGATGCACATTTGATGAATGAAGTGGTTAAGGAATGACTCCCTGTCTGGATGGAGATGATTGACAAGTAGCATCCACCAGAGGTCTATACTGGAAGCAGTATTGTTCAATACCTTCATCAACGATACAGGGAGATTGAGTGCACCCTCATTTGCAAAGTGGCATGGCTGACATGCCTGAGGGATGGGATGCCATTCAGAGAGACCTGGAAGAGCTTCATAAATGGACTTATGTGAACTTCATGAGATTCAACAAGGCCGAATGTGAGATCTTGCATGTGGGTCAGGGCAAGAAACGGTACCAGAACAGGGCGTGGGACTGAGATCAAGCCTGACAAGAAGGCCTTGGGTGTACTGGTGGATGAAAATCAGGATGTGAGTCAACAATGTGCACTTGCAGCCAAGAAATTCCTGGGCTGCATCACAACAAGCATGACCTGCAGGTCAAGGGAAATGATTCTGCTGCTTAACCTGTGCCTCTGCAAGGTTGTCTTTTCTTTATAAAAACTCCTTCATAAATTGATTTTTTTCCCCTAACTTCAATGTGTCTCTTAGTGTACACATTCATCTGGCTCTTACAGTGTATGTATGTTATACAGTGTATGCTAAATGAGTTCTACTGTATTATAATAGCTATAATACTGAAATCCATTTTTTTCTCAGTTTATATTTTTGGTACCTGTGAAATACAATCTGTCTACTTTAAGAAGTGTTGGTATGTGCACTATCAACTACAATGCTCCTTATACTGAATAAAAGTGTCTTAAAACAGGATGTATGTTAAAATTTATTTTTTTACTTTTTTTTTCTTGTATGGCAGTTAGCTTAATGGAGGTTAAGATCCTCCGCAACATTTTACTTTCCCAAATTATGTACTGCCAAAATTTGGACATTAGAGGTTTAATGAAATATATTCCTTCTATAGCCTGGATACAGGCAGTGTTTCTAGTTCATTCTCCCAGGAAATATTGCAAAGTGAAATAGGTCACAAAAGAAAAGCTTAATGTTGCAAAATACCCAAAAACCTTGTCAGAAAACATAACAATTTGCCAAAAAAGCTTGAAAAAAATTGTGAAACAAAATTGTAGGGTGATGAACCGATTTGAATTTTCCACAGGTAAATGCTTACATCAGAAGTATGATATTTTAGTTCACTAACTTAACAAATACAGGGTCAAATTTTTATTTTATTTGGCAGACCAGAGAAAAATAATGATTAGTGTGTGGCAACACACAGTTTGCAAAGTGGAAAAGGAGAATATGTCAAATAACATGTTCAAGTACAGTAGTAAATAAAAACTTTCACATAATTTGTAGAAAATGCCACTTGTTACTAGAAAAATGCAGAATTAAAAATAATAACATGCAAGTGCAGTTAAATAGGTGGAAATTAACTTAAGCTTAAGTGTAATAATTTTGTTGACAACTGCAAATCTCATCATATATTCTTAAACTTATTTTTAATTGCAATCAAGACATAGGAAACCCTTGTTTTCTCTGATTTGGAAAATGCTAAGGATGAAATTCTTCCCTAAGAGTAGGGTCCACTCATGCAGATGGTAGCCATTCTTATGCTAATCCTCACCTTCTCTTCTCCAGGCTGAACAAGCCCAGCTCTCTCACCCTGTATACAGAGCAGAGCTGCTCCTGTCCTTACAGCATCCTCAGTGATGCTCTCAATCCACTCATTCCCCAGCCTGGGCCCTTATTTGGGATTGCCCCAAGGCCAAGATCTTGCACTTGGCCTTGTTGAATCTCATGAGACTCACATGATCACAGCTCTCAAACCTCTCTAGCCTCTTTAGCCTCTCTAGCCTGTTACATGGTATGGGAGATTCCTTCAGTCATTTTAGGTCAGATGTTCCAGTTTTGTCCTCTCCCAACTTCTTCTGCTGATGAGACAGTGAAAAGTATAGAAGGCTTTGATGCTGTGCAAGAACTGCTTGGCCACAGCTAAAATGTCTCTATGTTATCAAGACTGTTTTCATAAGAAATTAAAAACATAGCATCTCAGGAAGTGCTATGAAGAAAATTATCTGTACCCCAGATATTTACTATGCAAACTTTCATGGTAAGCCTGTGTCATATTGTTGTCCCATGCAAGTTATTTTACCTAGTGTTTAATTGAAAAAAGAATCAGTATAATACAGTAACATATGAAAACATAACTGCATTTTGTTAGACATAGTCAAGGCTTACAAATACCATGGTGTTCTTGTAGGTCAGAAGCTTATTAACAGTTTATAAACAAAGAAAGCCTTAGGTTATTTAAATAAATGGACTGCTTAAGAACATCCACTTCAGTCAAGAGAATCTACAGGGTATAAGTCTTACTACAGTACTTCTTCAGAAAGACTTTTCTGTGAAAGGTCTACACCAAATTTTTCTTGGAAACCTGTCTGATAGTGTGGATCTAAATAAAAAGGATTTTCTTCGAGGTATTTTTTTTTTTTTCAGAACAAATTAATACTTCATATTCAATATATATGATTTTTCATAGACAAATTCCCAGATTCCAACCAGAAGAAAACTAAAATAAGACTTTGACAAACTTGAGACACTGTATTTAAAATTGCACTCCAAAAACATCATTTCAGCTCTCGTCTAACACAGATTTACCTTGGTAAGTACAGATTTGACATGAAAATGCTTGGCTGGAATATGTTTAACCTGCTACTTGTGTTTGTTGGATTTTGTTTCAATCGGAAAGATCCAGAAGTTCCTGTCCTGGCACAACTTGCTTCTTCCTAAGCGTTTTGCGATATTCTGTTAGTGGGGCAGAGCAACACAGGAGGGAAACATAATTAAACTGTATGAAACAGGTAAGTACTGGGATCCTTGAATAAGACTTCCTTCCTAAAATATACTGTGACCATGAGACTGGGTCCATATACATATGATGTCCCAGTCTCACTCTGGAAATGGGTGCTTATTTTTCCTCTCACAATTCTGGTTTTCAAACTCATATTCAATCATTTGGAACCATAGCTAACCCACCAAGCTGTAGTTTTGGCTAGAAGTGTTTGGATCACCTGCAGCCTTGGTGAGGTCTGCCCGCTCTGCAGAAAGAAAAGAAGATCCAGTAGGTACTCTTAGGGTGGGTGAGATATTATCTCTGTAGACACATGTTTTGGAAATTCATCCTGAAAAAAAAAAAACAATCAGAAAAATCTGTATTTGTTCAGCCATAACACTATAGATTTTATGGCAAAAAGGTAGCTCTGATCTAACTTACTCTGAGCTCATTCACTTCAATTAAGCCATTCAAAATTAATTATGCCATTTCCACAACAACCATGCCATGAAGTGACTGTTTAAATTCATCCACCCTCAAGATGGACACTAAGATAATTCTCATGCATGAGCATACCTTGATTTTATAACTTGTCTTGAACTCAAGTTTAAAATACACCATATATATTCTTAGGCACCCTCCTGATTAATCCACTACTTGATGATTGTCAGATGACAACAATAGTACATGGTCTATACTTTTGTGAATAAAATAAAAATCATATAAATAAAAATGTTTTTATTTCAAATCCTTGAAGTGAAAGAAACCATCTATTGCAAGAAAAAAAAAATAAAAGCTGAAAAAGACATTCAACAGAGAAATATGTCCTTTTTTTTTACATCCCTTGAAATGTTATTTCTCCTGGTTTCAGCTGAAATAGAATTATTTTTCTTCCTGATAGCTGGTGCAGTGCTGTGGTTTGGCTTTAGTCTGAGAACAATGCTGACTGGTTGCACAAAATATTTCAGTTGTTGCCCTGTAGCACTTACCCTGATTGAGGACTTTTCATTCTCTCATGCTCTACCAGTGAAGAGGTGCGCAAGAAGCCAGGAGGAAGCAGAGACCTGACCCAAACTAGCCAAAAGGGTGTTCCGTACCACAGCACATCATGCACATTATATAAACTGGGAAGAGTTATCTGGAAGGGACCGATTCACTGCTGGAGGACGGGCTGGGTATCAGTCAGTGGATGGTGAGCAATGGTATTGGGCATCACTTGTCTTTCTTGAGTTACTGTTCCTCTCGCTCTCTGTTTTCTTCTTATCGTTATTATTATTGTTGGTTTAATATATTTCTTTATTTCAGTTATTATAAACTGTCCTTGTCTCAACACATGGGCTCTATTTTTCTCCATTTCTTTTTCCTATCTTCATAGGGAGAATGAGCAAGCACCTGTGTAGTACTTAGCTGCTGGATGTGGCTAAACCACAACCCCTTATTTTTTTAAAAAGCACTTTGTAAACATAAATTCAGACAATAGTTGTATACACCATGGTTTCTTTGGAATTTACATAGATTTCACTTTTAAGTCTCAACTTATTATGTAGAATAAGAGTTTTTTAAGGTTATGTGGTTTAAGTGAGCTGTTGAAAATACTAGTTACAAATATTCCATCAAACTCTGGTGGTTTGATTTTGTCTTTTGATCAAAACTTGCAATTAATGCCAGAGATAACCTACTGCTTTGAATTCTTTCACAGAGAAACAATTGGGTTTTCTAGAAAATATGTGAAGAAAATTCTTTCACAATTTTCTATTAATAAAAAAGAGATTGTCAAGAACTATTTTCGTTTTTAAATGCCTGTAAGGAGAAAGTTTCTTCATAAATTAAATATTCTGTAGCTTTTCCTTTGTCAGACAATTTCAAATAATGAACAGAACAAATTCAAACCAATTACAACCTTCAAGAATACTTGTGAATCTTTTAATTTATAATTCACATTTTGGCTTTTGTAATGAAGAAGAGCATATCAAGCTCATTTAATCAGTTATAGTAATTTTACACTTATTGTATTTTACTGGCAATGGTTTTATTCTTGATTATCATTACAATTATATTCTCTGATTTTTTGAAGTTTTTGAAAACGTGAAACAGTAATATAGAATACCCAAAACCAACTTGAAATTTACTGGATTTTGGAATATGTTATTTAAAAATGTGGAATATGCAATATAATATTTCAACCACTTCCATTTTGTTTTATTAACAGAAATAATGAATTACTTCTGGAAACATACATTTCAGAAGAAGAAAGTATTATGCTTCGAAAGATAAGTAATGGGTAATAAAACCATATATTTAGAAAATGGTATTCTTTGTTCATTGTTTCTGCAAATATTTTTGCTTCCCAAATTAATAATACAATCATAGGATAGTTAGGGTTAGAAAAGACCTTAGGATCCTCTAGTTCCAACCCCCATTAATACCATTTATGTTAAACTCTTTCCCCAAGCAAGGGTAACTGACCTGGATAGAGCTAATAATTTGGATATTCCGTGCCCTTTAAGCAAACTAGCTTCATCAAAGCCACCATGTCTACATTCTGAAACACAGACATATTCTGAGTGTTCAAATACCAAAATGGCCAAATGCCTAATATAATTTTTTCTAAGACTGAATTTTCATGTTTAAACGGGTAAAAAAATAAGTCACATGAACCCCTTCTGTTCCAATGAAAACAGAAATAAATTAGGACACAGAGAACACCAGAGAACAGCAATCTTACAAATGTAAAAACAGCATTTTAAGATTTGCAATTATTCTTACTGCAATCCTCCTGATAGCTCTAGAAAGCCATGTTCAAAAATACTCATTTTTCCTTATTGTTCATCTGATCATTTCCATGAATGCGAAAGCTATAGCTGTGTGGGTTAGACACATGGATTGCAGAGAGTATTCAACTTTCATTACTTCCAGCAGTTATCTCAGATGCAATCTGCAGTACAAATAGAAGGTACTACAAATTCATTTTTATAAACTTTCTGAATCAGTTACTGAATATTCACTTTCTCTGAACTTCTCAGAGAAAATTTTTTTAAGTAATTGCAAACAGGATGGTTAGAGACAAAGTTCTAGAGAAGATATTTTATTTAAGCAATAGAAGATTGTAGGACATTTCTCAATAACCATGTGTTTTTACTTACAATACTGATAATGGCTAAATACGAAATGAGATTTTTCCACAGTTTAAGCTGTGGAATAGACGTTAGACTTCATCACTCACTGAATAGACTTTTTATATATAATTAGGTTATCTCACATGACTCTGACTACAAAGAGGGAGGGAAGCATTGCCCTGATATAACCCAAATCACTTCAAATTAATAGCAAGTAGAATGAATGACTGTAAAGCTGTGGCCGCCCCATCCCTGGCAGTGCTCAAGATCAGGTTGGAAGGGGCTTGGTGCAACCTGGTCTAGTGGAAACTGTCCCTGCCCATTGTAGGGGGTTGGAATCAGATGGTTTTTAAGGTTCCTTCCAAACCAAACCACTATATGATGCTATGATTCTACTATTTTTTGTAGCAATCAATGAGGAATCTTAAAAAAAAATATAATAAAAAATTGACATAAAGCTGAGGAAAAAAGAGTTATTTTTGAAAGCTCATAGTGTAATTGGAAATGTAGATTATTGAATTCTGTAAAGTCTCTAGCAGAATGATTCATTTAAAATTATTGTATTGAACTCTGAGAAGTTTGCCTACAGCTTGTGTGCTGTAGGCGCAGAAAAGAAATTCAGAGAGGAAAAATTCTGCAGAGCATATTGATATACTTTTTTATTCTCATGAGGTAATGCATTTTTAAAGGTTTTTCTATCAGCAGGACTTCCAATGAGGCTTGTTGGGAAAGTGCACTTCACTGGACCAAAAAGAGCAGCTTAAAAGGCATATTTCTTAAGTGGTAACCCATTGACCAACCTTTCACAAGAAGAGGCATCACCCAAACTCAGAGGTATTCTCTGTTTTTATTTCATTGATCTTAAATGCAGTCTTCAAGAGGCAGTTTAGACTAAAACTCATAGAATATGCTACAACTAGCATCATCAAAGAATGTCATCACACCAAAAATCTCTTTCCAGAGACTTTTTTAGGAAAATGGGTTTCTCTAAAGAATGATAGGAGATTTGATGTATAGACATGCCACTTTAGACCTGCTAGTAAGAACAATCTCATCTTCTCCTATTTATCATATAGCAATGAGGAAAAGGATTAAAAACACTCATGAAACCTATACTTAAGAATCTGGAGTCATGAGTCACAGGAGAATTGGTATGGAATAAGAAACACTGAGTGATTTTGAAGTTCCAGAGTCTAACACGTTCAATTTGTCTGTGTCTGCAGACCACACCAACTCATTTGATTTGACTTTCACAGAGAAAATAAACAAGTACTGCTGCAAATAGAGAATTTGTCAAGTACTGTTTTTTTGACAAAAATTATCTTTCCTCCACTTTCCCCTCCCCTCAAAAAAATTCAAATTCCAACTCATGGAAAGGCTGAGGAACTTAATCTAGAAACTGGGACAGACAGCACAATAATGAAAAAATTGGACAATTTTCTTTTGCAAATGTTATGCATTAGGTCAAGTGTAAATCAATATTTCTCAGTTTCTGTATCAGTAAAACCTATTTTCTCTTAAGAAGTATGTAACTGACACAAAGACACATTAAGAGCACAGAATCCTGCAAAAGGGTAAGAGGCTTAGCACCGCTTAGGTATAAAGACCAAATTTTCACGATGGTAAAGTATAGCAGTACATTCTGCAGAAAGTCATGTTTATATATGTGACCTCAGAGAATGTATGAATATTAGTGCTTCACACTAACAGAAATAATTTATATACTGACCAAGGATAACCATGCATAAATATATACAATTAAGCTATACAAGGCATAGACTTCCTCAAGCGCTGATACATGATTGCCCATATTATGCAACTGTTATCACCACCCCTGACATAACGCTGCCTCATGTCAGTCAACACTGCCTCATATCAGTCAACACTGCCTCAATGCCAGGCATGATTTCGAAGGCACTTTTTGCCAAGGACTAGAGGACAAAGGTTTCAGAGTATAATGCAACATACAACAAACAGAAAATATAAACCCGGCTTTTTTTTTATACCCAGCCTCTATAACAGTAATTTCCATATGCAGTAAGCAATGTAGTTTTGACAGTCAACATAGTTTTCCTTTTGAAGTCCACTTCATTATCCAGTAACAGCAAACATATTTTACCTCTTACAGTAGCATGTAGTTTCAGAACTTGTATCTTTGTAAGATCAGTGCAGAAACTAAGGTTTTCAGTGTATGCGGTAGGCTTAGGAGTAGCAAAACTGTCCAGGAGAACTACAAGACAAGGGAGACAGAATGTGATGGCCAGGTTTTTGTCAGTAGTCTTAGCTGTCATAGAGAGGTAATTGAAAACTAAGAGCTTTAAATTGAAGGTGCTGCGCTTGTGTAGTGAATTAGTTGGGAGAAGAGACTAAAGAGCTCATAAGTAGCTTATGAGGACTATCCATAGTGTAGAATGGCTTTTGTTCCATCTCTAACTTTTTTCCTCCTTAATAAAAAGAATTGCTGTTCCAAGACAATGTTTCTCAAATGTAACTTCAGTTTCTTAGTTTTGGTTCTCAGAGCACAGAGTTTATTTATTTTTAGCAAAGTATTACCTGATTGAAAGTTTGAATTCTTCAAGCTTATCCTTCTAGAATGAAATCTGAAATTAATGTGGGCCACTCCTTAAAATTGTGTTGGGGAACTGGCAGCATGCTTCAATGAGACTTCAACAAAATCACAGGGAAAAGTAAAGACAATAAACAATTTTTGGACAACAAAAGGCAATATTATTTTACCAGCGCTAGTAAAAAGGAGGAAAAGGAAAAGGGAAGTTAGCTGAGAATGCTCTTCTCCTCCCTCCTCTCCCCCCACTTCTTTTTTTTTCCACAAAGAAATTCAAAGATACCATAGTATACAATTTTTCCATGAAGGAGTGAACTGTGTTCTCATAAAATTCAAGTTTTAAAGGCAAGCGAAATATGAACATTTTAAATTGAACCGCTTCTACTTTGTCTGTACTACTGCCTCATATCATTGATTATTGGAAGTCAGTCTAAAATTAAGGTTTATTAGAATATAGACCAATATGAAGAGTAACATGCAAAAAAAAGATACAGAATTTTGTTGGGTTTTTGTATTTATTATTGTTATTTTAAATAAAAAATTGAGAAACATTAACACCTCGATAACTAAATTCTATTGTAATTACGCAAAAGACTGTGCATTCCGGAATTCTTGGCATCGCATGCTGTCTTTTTCAAATATTACCTATGTCTGAGCTAACTGAAAAAACCAGCAAAGGTAAATCTGCAAAAATAGATACTTGATTTGTCGCATTTTCCCATTTCTTACTATAATTTCATTGAGGTGTAGTTAACAGTTTGCCAGAAATGTCTGATTGGAGTAACAGTCTGGGGTAGCTATTGGGAATAGCCAGTTTTCTTATACTGCATGTACACATTCACACTGTGGTTCTTCCATGACCTTCCTGATTGTCAGGAGATGAATTAAGCTAACCTGTATAGATGCTGGCCTTTTCATTTTATGTTTGTAGGAAATAATGCAGTGACAGCATAGAAAATGTTTTGCCTGGTAGGACAGGAAGGTGATTTTTACTTTGGAAGGAGGTTGATTTCAGCCATGTGCACTTCAACTCCCACATTGACACCACGTTGGCACTCAGGCACTATGACATGTGTGCCCAGATCCTGAATTGTCCTCACAGCCCCTGGGCTCCTCACAAGTGTGCAGCCACATTTGGATATGTCCTTTGAATTTACTGTAAGGGTAGTGAAGCCTTGGCATAGGTTGCCCAGAGAAGTTGTGTCTGTCCCATCCCTGCAGATGGCCGCAGGATGTCCTCAAGGACAAGTAGGATGGGGCTTGGGGAAACCTAGTCTAGTGGAAGGTGTCTCCGCCAGCGGCAGCAGATTGGAACTGAGTGAGCCTTAAGGTCCTTTCCAACCCAAACCGGTCTGTAATTCTATGATCCTTAAAGAACGTAGGACTATTAATTAATGAGTACTATGTGAAGCCAGATGAGGTATCATTAGAAGCAGTGACAGTCAAGTGTCAGTGACGTGGAGTAACTATTTAATTCAGTTTCATCCTTTGTCAAATCCTTTTATAGCTGTTTGAAACTTTAATAAGCGAGTTCTGTGCATCTTCTGAGTTTATGGGCACTTTATGTGCATTTTACTGTGGAGGACTATATAAAAATCCTTCTTTCAATGTCTCAGTTTCATGGTGTTTGCATTGTATTGCATCTTTATTCTTCAGTGTAGAGAGTTTCTTGTTTTCAGAAAAATCTTTCAGTGAGTATGTCAGTTTTCACACATTTTTCCTACATGTGCATTCTGCTTCACCTTATTTGATACAATTTTTTTTTCAGATCAGGTTTTCTTCCTTCCTCTGCTTCAGACTCTGTATTACAGAGTGTGCTCTTTTTGCTTTAATTCTTTTGGTCTGTAAGTAATTTTACATAATCATAATAAAAAAGAAATGTCATCTTGGGGAAAACAAATAATCATTTTATATCCCAGAGCCTTTACTGCTACAATTAAACTGCCCCAAAAATTAACTGAGGAGAAAAAATTGCACAGATGAAATTATGTAGCTGAAGGGACTAGGTAATTTTAATAATTTTAGGACATCTTGTTATTAGATATTTCTTTTGGATGACTTAGGATGGATATTAAAAATCAGTGCAGAATTTTATCTTAATTTTTAAATTATACAGCAGGCAGTGGGAATGGAGGTTTACAAGGAGAAAAACACTCTATGAAATGTACTGTGAAGTTTGCATGCTTATGAAATTAATTGACATAATTTTCTGCAAGAGTATGAAGCAAATATAGATAAAACTTTAATAGTATTTCTTTAGCACTTTGATACACCAGTTAGAAAAAAATCAACAGTTGTGTGGATGTCTTTATTTTTCTACCTTCTGCAGTTCTACCTGCACTCATGACTTGTTTAGAAGTATCTAAAAAGTGGTTGACATTATACTGTGAAGACGAGACTAAGAAAAAGATAAGCAGCCAGGAATGTTTGACAAACAGCTCAGCCTTGAAAAAGAAACTGCTTATGATCAGTTCCAATCATTAACACTCTGACTTTGATAATGTGATCTCTTCTAGGGATGAGACCCTAAGAGGCATCAAAGTGGCATTTGAAACACTGCAAACAGTTTAGTCCTTCCTTGGAAGCAAAGTAGCATCAGAAAGAAACCTTAAACAGCATTAAACACTTGTCTCAGCTTTCTGCAAACATGACAGAAGTCCTTTGTTTTTGCTGCAGGCGTTAATAACAATACGAAAACCAGTATCACCACAGTGCATTAAAAAGGCATTTAAAGAATGGTATAGCTAAGATTTTCTGGCTTGGTAAGCTCTCAGAAACCACTGGACTGTGTGATGTTGATGGACACCACTGCCAATTGTCAAAGCTGAGGTTATCATATATACAGGATGGCCAAAAACATTATTTAACAGGCCAGTTTTACAAAATCTATACATTTTTTGCACTATTTACTTCACACAGTGTTGTTTACACTACATCATCCTAATGTAATTTCCTCTGCTGCAATATATTTAATTTATATAAGTAAATTCCTAGACAGACATGCACTTTGGTAAGACAATTATTTCATTTGAAAATATGCTGGAGCAATTAAAATTCACTTTCCCTATACAGCATGACTGGAATGTCATTAGCATAGCTTGCAGTGGTAAACTGACAGCTAATAATCCTGAAACTTTTAGGACAGTGTTCTGGATCCATCAAAAGGGTTCTGTGGCATTCCTGATTTACTACTGATGAATATCATTTATGCTTATTTTAGGATTTCTTCTTTGTATTTATAGGTTCTTCTCATTATCTTAATCTGGAAAAGATGATGGAAGACTCAACTTACAAGACACAAGCTAAACACATATGAAAAATCTATGCTAATGAAAAAAATTTATATTTCTGAAAAAGTAAATCTCCTTGGAAAAGCTAATTGGCAATGCAAAAAAGGTACTTTGCTTCAAAAATAGACTGAATTGACATTGCTATGTTAATTTATCCAAATAAATATGCATTCATGGGGACTAGGGTTAACAAGTAGGGGTTGTATTCCACAGTCAGTTAAAAATTTGACAGTCTGGGTTCAAGGTTATTTTTACAGTTTTTGTAAGTGAATGTTTATCACCTGAAACCAAATTTACTTTTGAGGTTGTTTTCCTTGGCTAAACTAAACTTCATTAGTCAGCTAGTAACATAATTGCACCAATTTACCACAACACCAATGCTAATATAAAAGCCAACAAAATGGCATACTGCACAGGCACTCACATTCTTGTTACTAGAGCGTTGGCAAATGTTTAGTTCTGAGAAAATAGAGATTCTTACTGCTGCCATAGGAAGTTGCACAAACAGTGAACCCCTTGCGGTTTTCTTTATTCTCTGGTAAGGTATTTGATTTTTTGACAATTTAAAACATGTGTTTTAAAAACGAAAACAAAACCTGCACAGATTAATAAAGTAAACTCTCAATAGCCACCTTTACTAAATAAAAGCAATATGGAAATGTTTCCTAATATAAATGCTCAGATTCTGGATTTTGAAAGGTTCTGAAACAAAATAAGTTGGGACTCAGAAGGAAATTTGCAACTGAATAGGGGCTTCTAACACTTCTATTTTATATCATCTGGTTAATGACAGTTTCTGAATAATTTGTTACTTCTAAATATGTACTTACTGCAGATCAGAAGAGACGCACCAATGAAAGACTGTAAGCTGCTTATGGAAATTTCTGTCTCATCTGCAACTGATGTTTACAAGTAAACAAAAATTTCCACCCTGCTGAGAATGGAAAGCAAGGTCTGACTATTTAGATATTTCTATTTTGGATCTTATTACATTTTCAGTACCTGAAATTCAATGTTTGCATTCTTTTAGCTGTTATGTGCCTTAATAAGTGCAATGATAATATCATCTAACTTATATAACAGCACCTAACAAACTGGATTTCAACTGCTGACTGAACTAGTTACAAAAAAACACCTTAAATATAGTAGGAAAAAAAAAAAAAAAGCTTAAAAGTACACACTAGCAATGAATCAGTTGGAGTTTACTGTTCTGACCAAGAAGCACTTAAACTGAAGATGCAGTTGATGATGATGGTTGAATTTCCAAACTATTTTGCAAGGATTTTTTGTTTGTTTGTTTGTTTGCTTTTCTCTTCTTTGCCTTTTTAGCTGGATTACCTACTGATAATCCAGAACAGAAAAACCCAAGGTGTTTCAAACAGTTTCTTCCAAATATGCTCCAAATGTGTTTTTCTGATAAGCTAAACTTGACCTGGATTTCTGGAGCAGTGGATGTCCTTCTGGACCTAGACATCTGAAGCCAATGCAGTGGTCTTAGACTAGCTTTGTTATGTTGGGAACTCATAAACATGTTCCCTGTGCAGAAGCATTGTGGTGAATGACCTCTTTTGTACAGGTGCTTATGGCTGTAGTGAGCACACACCTTGAAACTGAAGCATCCAGAGGCATCTGCTAGACTCACTGGACTTGGGATGCACTGCCACTCTGAGCCAGTGCAATAAAAACTCAATCTTTCTCTTGAAAGCTGAACTTCCTGTGCGTCTCTCAAGTAACTGCGTAAAAATGTGCAAACCAGTTTGTCCAAGACAAAAATGTAGAATGTGACCCTTGTGCAGTCCAGTCTGAGAACCAGCTGGGCAAACACCTAGAAACAAATACCACTAATCTCCTCAGACTTCAGATAAGAACTCGGACAACTACAACAAGGAATTATTTTTCAAGACTGGGGTTTTGGATCCACTTCAGAGAAACAGCAAGACAGAGATGCTCAAGACACTTTGCATCTTTTATAAATAGGTTTAAATATTGCATGTAAATGTTAATAAAAAGATTTAATTGCCTGAGTATATGTCAGGCACATAAAATCATGTAAAAATTTTCTTTACTTTGTTCAGACGTTTAACTAAAAACTGGTTATTCAGTCACAGCTTCACATCAAAAACTACAGCAAAGGAAGTATGGATATCATTAAAGTACATTGAAAATCCTTTTTTGAATGCCATCTTTAACAAATATGTGTAATAAATAATCAAATATACTTTTTATTTGTATATATTAATGTATTTAATTATGCAAGAATGAAACATATCCAACTATCAAGGATGATGATAAAATATTTTACATACTTCTCTTTTGAGCCATAGTACTAACTCTGCATGACTCTAAGAATGCCTCCATGAGAGCAGATATGATACCGAAAACTTAAATTTAAAAATTCCGCATATCAAGTACAAACCTTTGGTCCCAATTCTACACTGTCAAAGAATAATGTTATAAAAACCTGTTGAAATATGCATTGAGTGTGTGAAAATTATTCATTCTGAAAAGTGGTTTTCTCCCTTCACTTGTTAATGTAAGACTATCTGTCCTTAAAAAAGTGAGGATAATTGTGACAGATGCCACTACATGTATTTCTAAAGTATTTCTTACACTCTGGATTATTTCTAAGGAGTTCTATGTACACATAAGTGACATAGGGATACACTTGCAACAAGTTTTTGTATATATATATATGTGTGTATGTGTATGTGTGCATTTGTATTTATATATGTTATTTCTAAATGGAATTAGCCAGGTATTTCAGTTATCATAGAAAATATTCTGGTTATATCAACTCTCTCTATGCTTCCTTTTTGCTGTCTTTGCATTTGTTTACTGAAAGCTATATAATATTGTCTTTGCAGCCCTCCTCTCCAGACCCCAAAATTGCTGGTTGCCCTCCCACAGATCAAGGACAGTGTGTAGCCCTTACTTAGGCTAAAAAGTGGAAGCAATGTCGCACACAGTGAAATTCAAAGTGCAAACCAAATTTTGATTAAAATTATATTCTGTGCAGAGATAAAGACCATTCCAGTTTCAAATCAAATAATAATTCAGGTCACACAGCAAAGGTTCTTTTCACATTAGAAAACAATCTCCTCAGAAACAGTCTCAATAAAATACAAAGTTCTTTATCATGAGATCCAAATCATTGATCCAAAATCCTTTGCACTTCTAATTCAAAGGAAAGTATTTTGAAGAAAATATTGTAATGGTAGATGGCTTGATTATTTGCTTAAATTTTGGTCGCTTCACTGAGGATATTGGAATACTGAACCATGTGGTACCTTTAAGATTTCTGTAAAGGGAAAAAATACAAGCAAACCAGCTTCTCTCCATGTTACGATCACAAAGTATGTCTTCTAGCTACCTGCACACAGTTAATTTCTTTGCTTATGTTTACAATGGAACAGTCCAGAATGACCAGATTGGTTTGTTCAAAAGAAACACATGATTGTCAGGAGCTCAAATCAAATCTGGAGAAGACGCTTCTGAGAAAAACCGGCAGTGGGATTGCAAAGCAAGGACAAGTAACCCAAAGAGTTAATGAGTCTTTATGTCAATGACCTCATTCCCAGGAGCAACTGGAAGAAACATAGGGAAACAGTGCCTTTTGTAGGTTAAGTTTTCGATAATCACCAGTCATCCTTTATCTGTCCATCAGAATTCAAACAGACGAGCAGTACTTCTCCGTATGCACATCGTTAAATCAAATAAAGGAACCCCCCAAAACAGGCATTTGGGGATTAACATATGTAACCTGAATTTCATATTTTGTCCCAAGTTATGACAATCAGTCAAAATAAAAGTCAAAATTATGTATAATGTTTAATTAAGAAAAGCACAAATTTATTGTAACAAGGAAATGCTGAGGACAGGCCAATTTTGTATACAACCATTTCAGGTAAAGTTCAGTTTCTGACCTTTTTTTCTTTTTTTTTTTCTAAACAGGTGAAAAATATGTTTTCATATATAATGGGGGAATTATAGCTTCCACAGATTGGAAGAATTATATTTCCATGCTGCCCTTTTTTTAAAGGTTTTTTTTCTTTTGTATTTGTATTTCTGCCATGCCCTGAAACTTGCATTGAAATACAATTTCAAATGTGCTTTTGTATTTTCTTATGTTAAAAAAATCATAACTTGTTGTTCATAGCACAGTGTTGGGATACTTATGAACAATATGTAGAAATCTATTGTACTCATATATTTAAAACTAGTATTTCATATAAGGTTGTAAATTTATGTTAATGGTACCAGAATTTACCATCCATGAATATCACAAATAACTAAGAAAATTAGCATTTGAAAGCTTTGTTTCCTTAAGTTGTTATGAGTTTTTACATATATTTCTGAGGTATACCCCCTGGCTCCATCGGAAAAAAAACTCATGTAATCTTCTGACACTTTAGAAACAGATGGGCCTTCATTACTGTCTGGGTTTGTCCTTCTGTGTCATTTCTTTCTCTTTTGATAGGAACTGAAATGGACTACCTAAATATTTATGACTATGTGATCAGGCCCTCTGCTAGAATTCTTTTTACCTTTTAGCGCTTAATCAGAATGGACATATTTAAAAAATCAAATCTGAATCTTGGCTTTCCTTTAGTTAAAAGATATTTTTAAACAAGTTCATGACCCCATCCTCTGAGGCTATCCTCTTATGTTTTTTGTTCACAGAAGTTAGTTATTACCAAGCACTTTAGATACAAAGGGATTTGCAAGGGCAGCGCAAACAACTCTCAAAAGTAGTGCTAGGATGACTTTTGTATTAATTTCCAGATTTTCCTCTTTATAAATTTCAGAGTTTTAAATTTTTAAATTTTATTTTCCTCAGACTGTAAAAGTATCATTCACAGTAAATTGAACATAACCATGTTATTCTACTACATTAATTCTACCACTTATTATTTCCTAAAGTTTTTATTATAGGAATGATTCTCCCTTATTTCTTTAATTTTATCCCTGTAATCCCAGCTGCTTACAATCATGGGCAGTGAAGAGATGGACAAGTGAGAAATGTGATTATTCATAAATTTATTACAAAGGTTAACACCTGTGGATATTGATAATTGTCTTCTGTTTTCATTAGCATTTTGAAATTGTAGCCAAAAAAAAAAAACATCTTTGGAACCTCATTTAAGCAGTGTCTTGTATTTCAGTTTAGTCTGCATTTTATTTCAGATCTTTGGTCTAGACAAGAAAGAGGCTTTTGTATACTGGATAAGACATCAAACTAGAGAGGCTCAATTTACTTTTTCCATTTTGGTGATATCAGTGGGATTTCATATAATCATAGAATGGTTTGGGCTGGAAAGTAACTTAAAAACCAGCTGATTCTAACCCCCTGCCATGGGCAGAGACACCTTCCACTAGACCCGGGTGCTCCAAACCCCATCCAACCTGGCCTTGAACATTGCCAGGGATGGGGCAGCCACAGCTTCCCTGGGCAGCCTGTGCCAGTGACTCACCACCCTCACAATAAATAACTTCTTTTGTATATCTAACATGAACTTCACCTGTTTAAAGTTTAAACCCATTGGATGGATTCAAGACTAGAAGTACCATCTGGACATTAAATAATTTAGCAAATTTATCCTTAACAAAGACACTAAATTCCATTTTAATTACTTCTCCTTAGGCAAGTTTTTTACTCTTTTTTTTTTTCCCTATATGGTACTTCACATATGTATAGAACTATTTTCAGATAGACTGCATAGTCAACCACAGTATTTATAATACATACCACCTCTTCTGGTTTGAAATGTTGGTATCTTCATTTCAGCAATTAATGAAAAGTTCAAGTCTACTGCCTGATGTCTACATGAGTGTAGTTCTGGATTTTAGAAAAATTAATACCAAGGAGCAAAAGTAATGGCAGAAAAATAACAATTCTTTATTGAAAGAAGTGATCTATAATGAATAAAAACATAGATGCCAGGATAGCATCTCTACCATAATTTGTAATTCCTTTGTAAAAAGAAACAACTCTAACCTAATGGCAAGACCTATTGATCAGCATAATTAACAGAATTGTTGGCCAGCTTCGTATAATTTGATTTTGCTTTTCACTGGTCCTAACCTTATACAAAATGGTCAACAGTTAAATTTTAATTTAGCCATTTACTTGTAGCTCCATTTCAAAAGCCAAACATGTCAGGTTACATAGCCCACTCTGTCACACAGCACAGACTTTATGCTTGTAAAATGAGTTGTTAGAGATACTTGAAGATATAAACAGACTCCAAGTGAAGAGCAAACAAATCTTTGGTTCACAAAGGTTTGATGTAGCAGCACTTGATTAGTTTTGGTCCAAAGAAAGAAAGAAAAGGAAGGGAAGGATATAAAGGGTTACTAAAGCTCTGTGACAGTGTACAGCATGGAGATTATGTATGTTACAGAGAAAGGTCAAAGAAAATGTTGCCAGTTACTAGCCTGGCCTGTATAAAACATGAAGAATGCAGAAAATTCTCCGTACAGAAAATCTGCCTATGCCTCTTGCTCATGGCGAAACATCAGCTGGTGGCATGCAGAAGGAATTTATGAGTTCAGGAAAACCTTATAGACCCAGTAGCCCATTAGGAAACACTGAAATCTATTTTATGTGGGGGTTAGCCTCCATCTTCTGCATTACCTTAAGTACAAATTTCTGTCTGCTAGTAACTGAATACACAGACCACTAATTAAACAAAGATATTGAAAAACTAATGACCTCTGCAGACCTTCATATTGTTTGTTTGGTGACCAAGAACAGATATAGCTTTGCTTGAGTGAAAGAGATCCTATTGCCCACATGATTCTAGTATTCTTTCAGAATTTCTAGTATTCTTTCAGAACAGAGGAACAAGAGGCATATATTTATATAATTGTGCTAAATTTTTTAAGGGTAAAAATATATTGAAATTTCATTAAAATAAGGCTCTCAAAGTAAGAAACATCATCAGATTTACTATGAAATAAAATTTTAATATTATTTATACTAGCACAGCTTTTATTTGCAATATTTATGGAATTTCATGTTCAAAAATTTCCTGGGAACATCTTCTCCTTAGAGAATATAAATAACTCTTTATAGTACTTTGTTTAAAATTCTAAGAAGACAGCTATTAACTCAGCATTTCAATGAACTGAGATGAAGACTGGGAGTAAGTTATGCAGAATATTATTTCTCTGTGCATAATATTTTCATCACGCATCTATCAGTCAGTTCAGAGGACTCACCAAAGAGCTATGCAAGATTATTGTTCCTGGTTTCAAATTCTGGTCACTCTTTGCTTTGAAAAGGCTACACAGACAACTGCCATACCAAGGAGCTCAGAGATGCTCTCAGGTCCTTAGGACAAGTGCACACACAAAGTTCTTAACTGACTGAGTTCTGAGAGACTGGCGAGAATGTATTATTGGAAATAAGACAGGGTCGCAAAGAAGCACTTTCTAAAAGCAATTCATTCAGTAATTCAGCTAATACAGTATTTTGATGGTTGATACTCTTTTCTTATTAATCTTTTTATTGAGATTGTATTGCTTGTTTAATGCTGCTGTGTATAATTTATGGTATACAGTAAAGGTTGGTTATTATATCTACAGTTCTTATAGGCATAACTTTTTACTATTAGAAAAAAATTTTAAAGCACCTTAACTAACAAAAAAAAGCATATCGTTGTAAATACGCATAGAATTTCTGCTTTGGGAGAAATTAAAAACAAAATGTTCTATCCTTCCAGCAGAATGACCAGGGGAGAAGTCGAGCTTCGAGCTGCAATGATAAAAGTGTTTGAAACAAACCTTTCTTGTCTGCTTTTAAACTTTGTTAGCTTTTGCTACCTTTTCATGGCTTTGTTTACAGTATCAGATCCAACAATTTCCTTGATTCAGTTTCATATTATCATTTCCAAAACTACCAGAACATGATGAAGGTGAGGAAATCTGACAAGAAAGAATATACTGGCAACTTAGACATCATCCACTAGAGCTCTGGGCTGTAACATCATTGAAGATCTGACTGTCAGAGTCTCCAAAGCGTAATTCTGGCCTGAACAAAAGAGCTCCAGCACAAACGAACTGACAGAGAAATACTATGTACAACACACTGGCTTCACTTTTTGATGATCTCAGGGATCTATAACATCCCTTTCAAGCCACCATGAGCAGTCCTGCTCTGAAGAAAAATGAAACTGAGCAAAATTTCTCTACACTTACTTGATCATTGCTCAATCCCCAGCCAACCTTCTGTTCTGCAAAGACCTATTGTCATCTTCCCATTCTCCCATTACACAGCAAAAACTAATCTTGCTAATTATCTTTCATTGCGCTACTGCTTCTCTGTCAAATGCTTAGCAATACCTGGAGGCCAGACATCCAAGAAGAAATAGATCCCTGACTGCATCTAAAGACCTGCTGGAAGCTGGCAGCTTGGTTGTGGGAGCTAGACACTAGATCTAGCTGTGCCATGCACTCAACAACTGGGCAGTAAGAAAAGATATTCTTTTCAAGCTGCACCCAGAAGTAAAGTTAGGGGTCACTGAGCACCAGACTTGACCGTCAAGCACTAAATCTGCAGAAGGTTACGTTGCATGGATGGGATCAGGCTTGAGTAGGAAGCAGGTTTCTGCATAGGTATGATTGCAGCAAGTCAGCTATTCCGAAGTGTCTGAGACCCCACAGCAGACGTGTAGCATAGCTAGTATAATTTAACACCAGTGGTAGGTAGACAATGCCCAAATTATCATTCTTAAAGTGGAAGCCAAGCATTAACTTAGACTCTGTTTCAGATGATTTTCAGACTCTGTGTGGTGTCAACTCATGCACAGAATTGGTTCAGTAAATGAAGGGGAGAGATTTTGATATCGCTTCCCATGAGATCCTCATAGAGAAGCTGGTAAGTACATGCAGGATGAACAGATAGTGAGATGGTTTGGCCCAGGGAGGGGTAATCAATGGTATGAAGTCTAGCTGAAGGCTAGTAAATAGCAGTGTTCTGCCTGGGGCAGCACTGGGTCCACTCCTGTATAACATCTTCATTACTGATCTGGATGATGAGGCAAAGAGTACCTTTAGTAAATCTTCATATGACAAAAATCCAGAGAGTTGTGCTGCCATTCAGAGACACCTCAACAGATGGAAAAAATGGGCCACCAGGAATGCCATGAAGTTCAACAAAGTGAAGTAGAAGTCCTGCACCTGTGGAGCAACAAGTCCATGTACCAGTACATGCTAGTGACTGCCCAGCTGGAAAGAAGCTTTACAGAAAAGGACCTAAAGGTTCTGGTGGTCACAAAGATGAACATGAGTCAGCAACATGCCATTACGAAAAAGAAGGCAACAGCACCATGGGCTGCATTAGGAGCACTGCAGCAAGTTTAGGGAGAAGATTTTGCCCTTTCATTCAGCGCTGGTAAGGCCATATATAGAGGTTTGTTGTCCAGTTCTGGGATCCCAGTACAAAAGAGACATGAACACAATGGACAGAGTCCAGTGAAAGGCCATCAAGATGATGGACCAGAGTACCTCTCCTGTGAGGAAACACTGAGCAAGCTGGGACAGTTTAGCCTGGAGAAGAGAAAGTTTAGAGGAACGTTCAACAATGTATGTTAAGCACTTGAAAGGTGCAAAAAGAACAAAGCCAGGCTCTTTTCAGTGGTCTGATGATAGGATTAGAAGCAGTGGCCACAAACAGAAACACATGTTCCATCTCATAGAATGAAGCAGTATTTTACTATAGAATACTATAGAATGAAGCATTATTTTATTATAAGGGTGACTGAGCAGTGGGACAGGTTGCCCATGGAGCTCGTGGAGTCTCCATACTTGAAGGTATCAAAAAGCTGTCTGGACATGGTTCTGGGTAACTGGTACAGGGCTTGGAGCAGATGACATCCAGAGGTCCCTGCCGAACTCAATTATTCTGTGATGCTGTGATTCTGTGACATTTCCAGAGCCTTCAAGCAGAGCTTGGATCAAAGGCATACTGTGATATTTAATATATGTCCTTAAAACTTAACATTTTCTTTGATGGTTTTCATATAGATTCTTGGTAGAACAACACGTTTCAATACAGAGGCAGAATCCTTATCTGAGCCTAAAAGTAGTGTCATTTCAATAGCTTCATCTCTGCCTATGGAGCTTAATAAAGTATATTTGAAGTAACTGTGTAGCCAGCACCTGAATGCGTGTTGTGCATGCTGAATGTACGGGTTAAAAGGCAAAAAGAATATGTCCTGTTTTGAATTCTTTTTAAGACCAAATAAAAAATTAGCCCACTGAATTCAAAATAGTTCTTCCTGAAGGAAAGCAGTAAAACTGCTTCTGAAAACCACCTGTAAAAAGGAATCTTCTATATGATTACTAATATATGTGGTGAAGAGACACGTCACATTAGAGAGCACCATCTTCTGTATTTCCCCTAAATGCATAGTTTTCTCCGTATCAATCTACTTGTAGACTAGAAATATAAGACAGTTTTTGAAGAATTAATGAATTTATAGTGTGCAGAAGAGATAATTAATTAATATTACATTATCAGAATTAATTTTTATCCTTCTATATAAAATTTCTCTCCTGCTTTCTTCTCCATCTTTCTTTATCTTTAGCAAGAATTAACTAGTCCAAGTGACATAAAACTATATAAAACTCAATTATTTAATTCAATTTAAACAAAACCAAAATATAGCTCTATGTTAAGAGGCATAGTGAATTATGGATCAAATTGTGCTCTCAAAAATGTTAAAAATACTAGCAAAATAGCGAGGAACCAGACCCTACAATGAGAGAGCACATGGAAAAATGGCTAACATTATTTTCTTATTGCCTTGTTGCAGCTATTGCATATGATAATGATGACTGACATTAGCATAAGAGTGAAGGGAGTGTAGTGCAGCCAATAAAACTTTGTCCATTAATATGATGATGATTGACAACAAGAACTTGGAAATATGTATCAACACATGCAGATTTTAACCATCCTAGCTGGGTCTAGTTATGGAAAAAAATAGAAATTATTCACAATTTAATTAAAAATATTAAAGATTACCATTAAATGCAAAAGCGCTTTTTCTGCTGCATAGGGTAATGGAAGATGTGTATACTCCTTGCTCAGTCTGAAGTGTTCTCTGTAACATTGTAAAAAGGCTGTATTACCTCATGCAGCCTTTTGTAGTGCAAACACATCTGAACTAGTTATCTGGAAGTCTTATTCAGCTGTCTGAGAGAATTAGTCACAATTTATTTAACCTATTTTGAACACCTATTTTAGGATAAAATTAACTGCGCTGTAGAAAAGCCTCTTTTCTCTCCATTGACTTTATCAGATATATATATGTTATAAGATGTGTGATATAACTATATGTGTTAATATAGTCATCAAACCATGAACTCATAACTCCCACCTTGCTAACCATGTTTTTCCTGTCAGCCTTTTTTGACAGTTACCTATCTAAGCGCTAAGATTTCTTTAGCCACTTCTAAATTTGCTTGGGGATTAATATAACATGGTCTTGAATTAGTCAAGGGACTACTACAACAGTGTCTTTAAAGAACCAAGTCCTTCTCCCATTTTTTGAAATACCAGCATTGTTATAGTCTCTAGAAATGCTTCCCTCCTCTCAGAGTTAGGATAATTTTATGTGCTCTACCTCATAAACCAGTAAGCAGCTTTGCATCTTAGGGCATTGTGTGAAGGAGGATATCAACATGACATCAGATGCTGTTTCCCACAGAAACTGCTTGCAGCTTTCTAAGAGCTAAACACCATGCAGCGCAGACAAGTCCCACTATTTAGAAAACTTAAAGCCATAGACGGTGAATTGACTAATCATAGAATCAGAGAATCAAAGAATCATAGAATATGAAGTTTGAAGGGACGCTTAAGGATCATTAAGTCCAAGTTTCTGCTCTTTGCAGGTCTACCTAAAACTAAACTATATATGGCTAAATGCATTGCCTAGAGCCTCCTCGAACTCTAGCAGGCACAGTGCTGTGAATGCTTCCCAGAGGATTCTGTTCCAGTGAGCAACTATCCTCCTAGTGGAGAACCTCTTCCTAATGTCAAGTCTTGTGGACCTCATGTAGTTCAACAAGGCCAAGTGCAAGGTCCTGTGCCTTGGTCAGGGCAACCCTAAGCACAGACACAGGCTGAGTGGAGAATGGATTCAGAGCACCCCTGAGGAGAAGGACTTGGCGGTGTTGGGTGTTGAGAAGCTCTCCATAACCCAGCTTCAGTGTTTGCTTGAGCCCAGAACCCACCCCACTTTGTGCTGGGCTGCATCCCCAGAGCGTGAGCAGCAGGTTGAGGGAGGAGACTGTCCCCCTCTGCTGTGCTCTGGGGAGACCTCCCCTGTAGTCCTGTGTCCAGCTCTGGGGCAACAACACAAGAGGAACATGGAGCTGTTGGAGCAAGTCCAGAGGAGGTCACAGAGATGCTGTGAGGGCTGGAGCTCTGCTCTGGAGACAGGCTGAGAGAGCTGGGCTGGTTCAGCCTCAAGAAAAAAAGGTTCCTTAAGGGGAGACCTTAGAGCAGTCTTCCAGTGCCTAAAGGGGCTACAAGAAAGCTGGAGAGGGGCTTTTGACAAGGGCCTGTAGAACATAACAAAGGAGAATGATTTTAACCTGACAGAGGGAAGACTGAGATGAGCTCTTAGGCAGAAGTTTTTTCCTGTGAGGGTACTGAGGCCCTGGCACAGCTTGCCCAGAGAAGCTGTGCCTGCTTCATCCCTGGCAGTGATCAAGGCCAGGCTGGACAGGGCTTGGAGCAACCTGATCGAGTGGAAGGTGTCTGTGACCATGGCAGGGGGTTGGAACTGAATGAGCTTTAAGGTCCCTTCCAACCTAAACCAGCCTAAGCCTCTGTGATTCTACAATGACTCTATGAAAAATTTTTACTTCAGCACAACTTCCCTTTTCACCCAAAGAAAGAAAAGGTTTCTGAGGCTTTCTCAGGCTGCATTGATATGAAAGCTAGATGCTGGCTTTATTACATTAAGGTAATATCAAAAAAGTAAAATTATTTCCACTTCTACCAAGGGAGTATTTTCTTTAATGCTGTATTGTGCCTCTGTAAGAACATTGCGTTTGCATGCCATATGAATTTAAATCACCTTGAGATTTAGCTTTTAACCTTATGATAAATTTTAGCATTTTCTCACGAATGTGATTGCATTAAGACTTTTGTTACCGGTTTAGAAATGTGACCAAAATAAAATTGCTCAAGTTTGCAGTTGTGCAGCTGCCCTGCCCATTTGCACTGTACAATATATAGGAAAGATCATCTTGCCTTTCAGCTGAACAGTTCATTCTCAGAGCTCAGATATATTTATATTTGTCGTGTTTTGAAGATTTTTTTGTTGAACTTGTACGATACCAAAGGCAGTATCTGTGCTGCCTTTGTTGTGTATTTTTAACTTCCTTCCCGTGTTGTTCATGAAACGACTCAATGCTTATGTCCCTGAAATGACTACACATTGAAAATAAATACAACCTAAAATCTGCCCTCAGATGAGCATGCAGTTTCTGCTGATAGAATTAATAAATGTCATTCACATCCCCTTTATGCCTCTGCATTTCTGCAGAGAATGCTGAGGAAAAGCAGACACTATCCTCTTTGCAGAAGTGGTTCTGCCAGGCATGATGACATTTACTTGTCCAAATGAAAATAATGAAAAATTAATCCTGTTGCCATTAGTGGCAAAAGGAAAAAAAACTCTAAATGATTCATCCTGCTATACTTTAAAAAAATTGCATCTGCGTTTTGACAGCAGGAAAGCCCATAGGTCCTCAAAAATATCAGTTGGTGTCAGCCCAGGTTAGTATGAGGTATACTTTTCTCCCAGTATATTTCTTCACTTCTACTGTGGACATTCCATAATGGAAAGTAAAATAAAGTTCTTCATCCACCTTGTTTAAATGGTAACACAAGAAATATCAAACAGAGTCACCAGATAAAAAAGAGCTTTACTTCAGAATAGCCTTTTACAGACATTGGGGAAAAAGAGAATTGAAGAAACCTTGATCAACAGAAAGATGTACCCCTTCAGAGAAGAGTTTTTCAAGTATGATAGACAACTTAAGAAAAAAAAAATTACATTTGTTTAAAAAACTAAAATAATAGGTGATGATCATATGATCCATTGTGATTGTCATTTTCAGTATAAATACTAAATGAAATATGATTGGTAGAGAAATAAAAAGCCATAAGGAGCTTTGAAACCTGGTGAATGGCATTTTGTAACATGGGATAAAAGAAATAAATAGAATGATGCAAAATAAGAAAGGCAGGAGAACAGATACAGGTGCAAGGAACCTTAGCAATAGAGACACAGGAGAAATGACTATGTTACACTCATCTGGATGGCTTGAGATACCACAGACACCTATCATCAAGCATTGTATTTTGTCTTCATTGAATACACAATTCTCCTGGTTTCAGTTGGCACAGTTAATTTTCTTCCTAGCAACTGGTGCCATGCTGTGTTTTGGCTTTAGTGTGAGAATAATGCTGGTAACACACTCATAGTTTAGTTGTTGCTCAGTAGTGCTTATACTGGTCAAGAAGTTTTTCAATCTGTCATGTTCTGCCAGGGAAGAGGGGCACAAGAAGTGGGTAGGAAGCAGAGATAGGACACCTGACCAGCTAGCCAGAGACATTCCATACCACAGCTTATCATACATGGTATACTCTTCTCCAAGCTGGGGAGATCTGGCTGGAAATGGTTGATCACAACCTGAGGATGGGCTGGGCACCACTTAGCAGATACTGAGCAATGGTGTTGAACATCATTTTGAACATCATTTTTTTCTCTCTCCCTCTCCTCTACACTACTATCATTATTGCTGCTATTATTATTAATATTATTAGAATTAGAGAATCACAGAATGGTTTGGGTTGGAAAAGACCTCTTGATCCTCCTTTTCCAAATCCACTGCCATGGGCAGAGACACCTCACACTAGCCTATGCTTCAGTTTTTTTTTTTTTTTTTTTGTTTAATTGTTAAACTCTTCTTATCTCAACACCCAGGTTTTACCTTTTTCCCCATCCCATTGGGGAGGGAAGGTTACTTAGTTAGTATGGTACTTAGTTGCCAGCTGGGGTTAAACCATAACAAGAGTTCAGTCAACTACCAAAGGGTTCACACATAATCAGTCTCTGATTTTGCAGAGAGCACTAAGATGGGTACCAGAAAACGGTGCTTCTTCTTTGAAAAGTGTCCTTCAAACCAGGATGAGACTATCAATGAAGGTCGTTGCCCCTTTAATAAAACAAAAAAAAAAAAATCTCCTTTTAATGTTTATAAATTACCACTTCTAAATTTCTAGATGGGTCTATAGTTTTTCATGTGTAGAATCTCTAGAAGAATGTAAACATTCTAGAAGAAGAATACAGATCAGCTCTGACACTAAGGGGTAATTCCTCAGCTAATTCAGAAAAAAACAAAATGTACTTTCTACCCACCTTCATTTCAAGGCCTGCCTTTAAGCTTTAACAATATTAGTTTGCACTTTTATGATGACTCATCTCAAAATGCATTCAAAAGCTAAAGGTATTAGAATTTTAAAAACTCATTAGAATTTACATCAGACATTGATAAATTCTCATTTGGTAAAATGGTAAATTAAAATTCACCTTTTTCTACTAATTATGAGTAATCTGAGATGCAAAGACGTTAAATGTGCTGTTGCATAACAACTTGTTTCCGGAACAAGGGATAGAAAGCAAAACAAAAGTAAAGTGCTAACAAACAGCTCCAAATTTCTGTCTTGATTTCCTTCTTGCAACAGTTCCAGGCCTGTTTATGAGTGGGAAGGCTCACCTGTTTTAATTACTCTTAACACTCAGTAAAGTGTCAGGGAGTATAAAAGGGAGTACAGTTATCATCCATTTAGTTGTTTTATAACAGAGAAGTAGAAAATATTAAAAGACTTTCTGGGGTTTTTTATGTTCAAAATGAATATGTAGGAAATTTTTTGCATCTATAAGCAAGTAAGTTATTAGAAAATTAATGTTAATTTTCATTGTAACAAGAAATATCCTATATAAGAAAACGGAAGGAAAATAAATGTCTTCAAAGGGTATTTGCTCTGTCTTACACATTTTTTGAGGACTTTCCTTGAAAATTGACAGGTGGAGCTATTTAGAGTGTGTCTTGACATTTGTGTTTTCTTCTTGCGCAATTATGGGTATTTTTATGAGAAATGGTCTGCTCTTTTTCTCAAATATACATGTAATACACATGCTGCATCAAGACAACCCCAGCTAGAAGGATGAATAAGTAAGTTTCACATTCTTATAGTCCACACCATCCTTGAGACCTTCCAAAGCAAGCATATTGCAACCAATAAAGCAGCAGTGTTTGATGGCAGGTGATTATCATTGTAGGCTCCATTAAAGACAGATAAAATTACACACAGCCTCAGTAAGATCAAGCATTTAATTTGCTTCTTTTTGAGGAAGGTATGCTTGAGGTGGAGACAGAAGACAGTCGTAGTGCAGTGAGGAAAATGTGCAATACAGTAACGCAAATCAAACTGCAACTAAGCATACTATATACTGGCTTGTTTTCTGATGATATGGAAATGCACCAACTCTTAAAATTATTTTAATAAAACGTCATACAGATAAAGCATAAAGGGAGAAGTATCAAGATTTATTTAACAACATTTCCATCCACCAATATCTCTCATAAAGCGTATTTTGCAGTACACCTAAGGAAGTTTCAGATTAAACGTCTGCACACAATATCCTGCAAATGGTGATAATGAAATATTCAATCTGCTTTGAAGACAAGGGGCAGCACACCAACGTATGCTCCTACATCTCTTTTCTCTGTTAATGTGCAAAATGCAAAGAAACCAGGAGGCTGAAAAAAATCTGCTGTGTTTGGTTCACATGACAAATATTATAAGGAAACAGTAGCTCCAAATTTATCATCATGCGGGTATCTGTTCCCTTTGTGTCTATAAATGAATACAGTTTATAAGTGAAAACAGATTTCAGGATGTTTTCAGAAAGAAACAGGCAGATGCTGATCACTCACATGTAATAGGAAGAAACTCCTTTCCTAAGAAATAGGTTGGTTTAGATGAATGACTCATTTTAAGGTATTTGTTTTCCAGTTAAGGAATTGCAGGGTGACAGTTTCCTAACTTTGTCCACTTATGACTTCTTTTTTTGGCTTTATCAACATTTTCCTCCAAAATAGGATATTTCTTTTTTCAGAAATGCTTCCATAAATGTTTCATAAAATCCATGGGTTTAGTACACTATTTAAAAAAAAAAAAAAAAAAGATGAATAAAAAAATCACATAAATTCTTTAGTAACAGAAGGAGGGCACAACAAGGAGGAACATTTCAATTAAAATTTAAGGGCAAAAATAGCTATGGTTCTCTAGTAGACAGCTTATTTACTGGGTAAAAAAAAAGTTATGAGGAGGTTTATCTATCTGAATTGTTACTCTCACACCACTCTTTGAGGTAATAGTTACTGTTAACATTTTTTTATTAAATGTCATAACATAACATCTAGGCACCATGAAAAAAAAGGAAAAAACCCCAAAACCAGAACAAAACCAGAAGCTGCCTTTTACATATAGAAAGACAGAGGTTAAATAAATATTATCATGTTTTCCAAGGTAGCTCATTTTAATTTTTTTAGACAACTAATGCTTAACTTCCATGTGAATATGCAGTTGCTATGCACCTCAAGCTTGGTTTTCTTTAGATAAAGTACCCTATTTCTTCAATAAGTAGGTAGACACCTGAAGAGAAATGAAACGGTCACAACGCTTTTACATGAACTATTATTAGCAATTATATAAATTTTATCATGAAGTGATGCTAACACACAGAAGATAAATACTACAAGCAATATTATTCTCATTTAAGAGCTTATAGCTAACTTCCACAGGAAAAAAAAACACCTAAAACCCAAGAGTATGTGGTAGATCAGGAACAGCAATGTATTTATTTTCTTTTTTCTCTGTATTTCTTCTCCATGGGTTGGTGTTTTTTTTCTTTATTGTTGTATTTTATTGTTTTTTTGGTTTTTTGTTTTTTTTTTTTCAGTAAGTCTGTAGAAGGATGGAACTATCAAAATAAATCTCAGCCTGAGCAGATGAACTTCAGGGAAAGTATTTCTCCCAGTCAATCTTGCATATCCAGAGTGAATACTAAATATTTTAAGTAGAAATTAATGAATGTTGCCACATTTCCAAACCTTTCTTTTCCTTGGAGTCAGCACAGTGGTTCACTGTACTGTACTTTCTGCTTCACTGACCTTCTATGCCCTGAGTTTCAGGTCCCACTTGAGGCATGGTTTAAATTTTTGATGAGGAGGAGTTAGTATCTGGGTTTCTCAGCGCTGACTTTGGGGTTAAGGCAGTAAGTAATGAAGTCTGTACACTAGTGCCTGTATTACACCCTGAAATTAGTCATCCTTGTATTACTGAAAACAGTCACATGGTTCAGAAAAGTTAAGGATTTAAAGAAGCTGCATTGTGAGTGGAAAGAAAATTCTTTATATTTTTATGTAGCTTGTGTTGTCATTACAGGGCTTGCTTATATATGAATTAGATGAGAATGACTTTATTTAAAAACAGAAAGGATATTATTTCAGCTTAAACACAGAGAACTGGATGAACTAGAGAGCCAGTTATGTTGAGTGAAAAGTTAATGTTATTAATCAAGTCAAATATTACTTTATTGGTGAAAAGAGATAATCTTGTTATCTAGCAATTAGAAGAGAAGCAAATCCTTACAATGAGACAGTATAGGGGAGAAGTTACCTTAAAGGCTCAAGAGAAAAAGATGGAGAAAAGATGACTGAAACAGAAGGAAGATAGGTAGAAGAAGATTGCTAATCACAGCAAGTCAGAAAGACATGGTGGATTTACAGACAGTTTTGGAAATACACATGTCCTGTGGCTTTCATATATCTGTGACAGCAGTTAGGAATTGTTCCATCTTCCATGGGCAGGATCTGGAAGATGTTTGGTATTTAGCTTAAGTAAGCTAAATCTTGTCTAAACTAAAAAAAGAAAAAATCCAAATCAAGACATTTATCACAGTCAGTACAATTAAAACTGCCACAAGACAACAAAGTATAGAACAATAGTCATGTTTTGCTGAATTTACCTATATATTATCCAAAAGACATACCTGTGTCTTCACTGGTTGGTGATCAAGCTTTTCGACAGCAAAGGGCACTAAATAATAGATTAGGTTATGCTTTAAAAATTCCTAAATTTGCCTTTATAGGTAGAGTTGAATGGTGGGGTTAATACTGAGGTAAGACAAAATGTTTATATTAAGAATTCACCTATGCACGACAATATGTAAGTAGTGACTACTCAGAAAACACTCTATGTTGAATTCTTCTCAGCCTTTCCTTCATGTTAAAGGTTGAATCGTCTATTTGGATACTTCTGTCTTTACCCCACTGCCATGTGGTATGACAAACAGTAGGATTACCGATAAATAGATAGCTTAAAACAAACTGCATGTAAAACAATGAATCTCCCTGCATTGCCAGTGGACAGCTAGTCTGTGGGGCTCTGACACCCTTGGAATTCTGGTATATAACCAATGTTGTAACGTACTTGCAACATTGTAATAAATCCACATGTATCCAGTATGGGTCAGCTTAGACAAATATGGTGACTGCTGCGGAAAAAAGCTGGTAAGGGAGCAGCCACTCCCCAGCTACATTCACCACCTGCATATTATTTGAATTGCTATGGGTTTTTAACTTCCTATTGGAGTTAGGTCAAAGCCAAACAATACTTGTTTGATTTTCTTCAACTAAAGATCATGTATTTTAAAACTCTTCCAAATTAAAATTGCAGAGTAATACCTTCATATAATCTTTTTGTATGTTGCAGGTTCCTGATGTTAAAATTAGCAATCTTATAAATTTATGCAAAAGCTAGGTTTGCACACTTCTTTTACATTGATTTCTTGTCACTTCTAATTATCTGTACTGTCAATAAAATAAAGCATCAGCTCACTGGAATATGCATTGAATAATTTGTTTTCTATTGAAATGTATAAATTGATTTTGCTAATCCAAAGTGTCTCTTCTTCATGTTAAAAATTATGTCTAGGCATATTTATTTAAAAGTGAAGTAAATACATCTGAATGGATTTGTCTGACATAATTCACCCTATAATTTTCTATTATTCTATATGGCAAATCATTAAAATAATAATACCATTATTTGCTTTAAATGCCCTCCTGCATGGGAGTTGCATGAAGTAATAATTTCTAATGAAATAGAAATACTAACACAGTGTTACTGGCCTTTGGCTTTTTGTTGCAATATACTAGCACTAATGATCTACCAAGCCTGTCCTCTTCAGAGGTGAAATTGAGCAGAAATTTAAGATGTGTAACTGGGCACAAAAAGCTGTTTAGAGTGTGGAGATTGTGAGAAATAAGCTTGTCAGTCACTCTCCTGGTATCGCCCTTTAACTGACATACATCTGCATTAATACATGCTTTTTTCCTAAGTGCTGGTAATCTATCCAGGGGAAATTAAAAGACTAGAAGAAAAGGCTAAAAGGTAGGCTGCTGCCAATGACTGGAAACAGGCTAGTTTACTGAAATATGAACATCTCTCCATTACTTAGGGTATAACATCTGGAGATTACAAGTGCTACTGATATTTGTCAAAATTAATTTTCTATTTTACCTGTAGCTTTATTCTGTCTTTGTCTAAAATAATGATCCTGTTGATCCAGGTATTTTGCTGCGATGAAATGGGAGCTTGGCAGGTGTAAGGCTACTGGGTACTGTGTGTGTACACACAGTAGTGCTTTGATGAACTCAGCTCCTCAGTAGCTTACTACTATAGTTGGCAAGAGAGCTATGACTAAGATCCCTTTATTTTCACACACATTTTTATGACAGAAAATAGAAGAAAAAGTTTCACAGAATTAGTAATATGACAATATACCTCTTGATGACCCTACATAAGGATGGAGTACTTTAATGGCCAAACCCATCAAGTTCTCTTGCACATCTTCCTATTTCATTGCCATTTTTTTTCATTGCTTGCAAATATGAAGAACTACTGATTAAAAGCAAAAGCCAGAATGCTCACAAAAGCTGCAATGATTCTCCCTATTGAAGTTTCATACCTGTCAGGAGAGACAAATAGAAGCTGGAAGAACAGCTCTGGTCACTGATGCTGCTTAATAAATCTTCCTCTAATCTGGCTAAGGGTTTACCTGAGACTTCAGCGACTTGAGTGGGGCTGTGCAGGATGGGCTAAGAATAGGAAAAGGTGACAATACAGGTTTAGAATACAAAACTTTGCACATTTTTCTCATTCTTTTAATTATTAATGACTTCAGGATTTTATTCAGGTTCATTTTGCTTTTTGAGTGATTATTTTAAAAGATTTGTAGTAATAAATATTGGTAAAATCAACAAGCAGAATAACAAATTACTGTTTTAGCAATATGTAAATTGCTACATGCTCAATGATTAAATGATAAAACAACAACATAGAAGGTTTAATAACTACATGTGGAATCATAAAATCTGAGGAATGGAAATCCTTGCAAAAGCTTGGTTTCTGTGTTGAAGTGAATAATGACATTTAATGCAGTCAAATCTCTATCTGAGACTGCAAAATCTTAAACATTTCACTTTAATTTTGAAAAGTATATATTTAAATAGACATATTTAAAATAAATGTTGTAGTTCAGCTTAGTCATACTTAGAAATTAGAATTGATGTTTTGATGTGTTTATCTGTACTGCGGCTCCTTCCATAATCAAGGGAGAAAATTTCGCAGATTCATCAGATCAGTTTCTCAGCTATAAAGTGAGACAATTTCAATTGTTTTTCTGCAGACTCAGATAAGTTCAGACAACTAGAATACAGATATCTATAATTGGCCAAAATTGCCCTGCTGTAAGGATATTTCTATCCCAATAAATAACATAGGTAGAGGGAGCATCTGTGTCATTGCATCACTCTTCATCCATGTTTCATAAGGCTGTGCCTCTTGCTCATAAGCCAGAAACCAGACCTGACTGTTATTTTGAAGAAATTAGACTACAAAACCATTTGACATATTGAATTGGCATCTTACATGTTTGATTTAAAAACCAGGCATCCAGACCAACAACATCCAGATGGCAGGATGACTTCATGAAGAAAGAGTAGAGCTAATTGTCATTCTGGTTAGACAGATATTTTCTTCAGTTGTTTGCCTGAAGGAAGTCTGAATTGTCTCAATTGCATTATTAGTAGTGGCACACAAAATGAAAAAGAAGTGAGAAAAAGAGCCGATGTATTATAAGCGCTGCAAAAAGACAAGGCACTTCACAACTTTGTCATAACCCTTAAAATCAGAGGGTGGTTAACAACTGCTGAATACAAGATATCATTTTCAAGGAGACAAAAGAGAAAGTTTTACATGGTTATAAAGTTTAAATCAGACCAAAAGTCCATTTACTCCAAATTGTCAGCAGTAATCTCTGTGTTTGTATGTCACTAATGAATTGCTGACCTTCCATCAAGGCAACTCACTGTGGTAACAGGAAGAACCGCAAGATAAAGATGACACGTTTGTTGCAAATTTGAGGGTAGATAGACAAGATTATGCTTGCACTGAAAAAATCTTAAGGAGAGTGATCTGACTGGATGTACATAACAGAAAACAGAAAGGAAAAATAAAATTAAGCATTTTGGCAGCTCTAGCTGATTAAGATTCTAGAAACAACCTTAGCAGAGATTTACAGTCTTCTAGTTAATGCTGCAATTTCTCATGACGCATGCAATGCATTGCTTTAGGAGCCAGTAGTCTTCCAGCTCACCCTCCTGCATCAAAAAGATCTACTTTTATTGTAAAAGCATCTTTACAAAACAAACAAAAATAGCAAAAAACCCTCCACCACTGCCCTCTGTCAAAAACTAACTAACAGCAACAACAACAACTAAACAAAAAAGCCCCACAAGCAGAAAACTTCATATAGGCTGAAATTCAAGAAAAGAATGAGCTTCTAATACACAAGAAAAAAATCAGCTTCTAATACACAAGAAAAGATAGCAAATTCCAGCACAATGGGCTAGCTTTAGGTGGTGCAATGTGCAAATGTAAGTATCTGTCTGAAGACAGACATCCCCCAAGCAATGAATTTTTAACACATATGTGAATGTTTGGCAATTATGTATATACATTAAAAACTCACTTGTATTTAAATATTTATTTTAAACAAGCCAATTTCATTACGATATTCAAAATCTTGATGCTATGAGATCTGATTATTTCCTTTGAAGCTCTTGGCAGCCGCTGACTTGAGAAGTAATGTACTGTAAATGAAAGGAAGTGTCAACCATGTAAAAATTATGTTAAGCAAGAAGGAAAAGAATATTAAATGGAAAGCTTTGCTATCATAAAATGAGATATGCATAGTTTTCAAGGATCATGTGTAACTCTAGGAGACAAATACTATTTCTGGATTAACTTTGCAACCAGCTGACATTTCTGAAGTTTAGAAATTATAGCTTTCAGTAAGCACTTATGAGCCAGGATTAAAAGACCAAATTTGAAATACAGACGTAAATAATTTAAGTAGCCAACTCAGTTCAGGTTTCTGGAAATGTCTTTTTCCACTATGATGTTCAGAGCTTTATGGCAAGCATTAGCAGAATCAGTGCATACTAGAATTTGGACTGATCAGAACTCAAAGGTAAGGCAGCAAAGAACTTATTTGGACTACTGAGAATAATAGGCCAAATAATGTAAGCAAATTCAGTTCCATTAGTGATCAATTAATGAGCACAATCCTTGATAGTTTTATGGGTAATTTGTTTAATGTTATTGAATTTAAGAGTGACTATGTAATTTAAATATTATATATCTCTATATATATATATACACACACTCTTAGAAGTACAAAAGAATGCCCATAACTCATTTGATGGGGATAAAAATGATCATTTTAACTGCAGGAAGAAATTACTGAACTTCCCACGCAGCTTATTAAAACTACCTGCTAGGTCAGTGTTTTTATCATAGTATGACAATGCAGGAAATTATTCATAGGGTTCTGTAATGACAATACCACTGCTATTAATTATCTATTAACAGGATTCTAGAAGTCAAGATGAATTTTAATTCATGGCTTGGTTTATCTAGACTTGTTCCAACAGTTCCATGCCCTTTTTTATGTTGAGGACACCAGAACTGTACACAATACTCCAAGTGAGGTCCCCCGAGAGCTGAGTAGAGGGGCAGGATCACCTCCTTTGACCTGCTGGTCATGCTCCTTTTGATGCAGCCCAGGATACGGTTGGCTTTCTGGGCTGCAAGCGCACAGTGAAGCTGGCTCATGTTCATTTTCTCATTGACCAACACCTCCAAGTCCTTCTCCGCAGGGCTGCTCTGAATCTCTCCCTGCCCAACCTGTAGCTGTGCCTGGGATTCCTCCGACCCAGGTGTAAGACCTTGCCCTCGGCATGGTTAAACTTCATGAGGCTGGCATCAGCACACTTCACAAGCATGTCAAGGTCCCTCTGGATGGCATTCCTTCCCTCCAGCACATCAACCGAACCACACAGCTTGGTGTCATTGGCAAACTTGCTGAGGGCACACTCAATCTCACTGTCCATGTCACCGACAAAGTTGTTGAACAAGACCAGTCCCAACACCGATCCCTCAGGGACACCACTCATTACTGGTCTCCAGCTGGACATTCAGCCATTGACCACAACTCTTTGCGTGTGGCCATCCAACCAGTTCTTACCCACCAAGTAGTCTCTTCTATTTAGAGACAAGGATGTCATGCAGGACAGTGTCGAACGCTTTGCACAACTCCAGGTAGATGACATCAACTGCTCTAACCCTGTCCACCAGTTCTGTAGCCCCATCATCGAAGGCCACCAAATAGTTCAGGCAGGATTTCCCCTTAGTGAAGCCATGCTGGCTGTCACCATGCACCTCGTTGACCTTGGCCTTAGCATGCCTTCCAGGAGAATCTGCTCCAAGATTTTTCCAGGCACAGAGATGAGACTGACTGGTCTGTAATTCCCTGGGTCATCCATTTTCCCCTTCTTGAAAATGGGGGTTATATTTCCCTTTTTCCAGTCATTGAGAACTTCACCTGACTGCCATGAGTTTTCAAATATAATGGACAGTGGCTTAGCAACTTCATTCACCAGCTCCTTCAGGACCTACAGATGGATTTCAATGGGTCCCATGGACTTGTACATGTTCAGGTTCTTAAGATGATCTCGAACCAGATCCTCTCCTACAGTGGTCCTAGGATCTTCATTCTCACAGTCCCTGCATCTGCCTTCCAAGACTTGGGGAGTGTGGTCAGAGCATTTGCCAGTGAAAACTGAGGCAAAGAAATCACTGAAAACCTCTACCTGCTCCTAATGCGGGATACCTAGTTCTTCTGATAGCTTTCCCATGACCCTGTTATGTTTCTTGTCTGTTCTTGAGAGGTAATAATAATCTTCATTCCAAGGCAACGTAATAAGTAGCCCTGCCCACCTGGGCTATTGCAGGCAAATCCCTAAAGTCATCCTGAGGGAAAGTACAGATTATTGAAGACACAACCATGGAGCAGCCCACCTCCTATTCACTTTGGTGATTTCTGGGTTTCTCTGGAGACCATCTGTTCAGTTGTGTTAAATGCAATGAAGGATTATAAGTGAATAATGATGGCAACTTTCTATTTTTGTGTTACATTAAATCAGCTCTGCATTACAATAGGATTCTTATGGCTGTATCCATGGCATACAAATTAATTTTCAATTAATTCACATCATTAGTACAATCACACTCCATAACAAGAGTTAAAGACATGACACTAAGAAAAATTATAATTTCCGTTAAAAGTTAAGTACATTTTTAGCACTGTGCTTTAAAGCCATTTTTAGTCTTTGCTGTAGCTTTAAGTTAGTGAATGCACATCACTCAGATAAATGAATATTTGAAGCAGAGCAAAAGCCTTACCATCCACAAATCTTTAGCAGTTGTTTGACCTCTCTTTTTTTATTCTTTTTATTTTTTTCACATTTTAAGAGCTATTTTAACTTGTCTTTTCAAGGGTTTGTGCACATTCTTCTACAACAGCCATCCTGTTTAAATTCATAAAATGCAGGCACTACCTTGGACAATAAAATCCAGTTTTTCTGACATGTCAGGCAGGCAAACCTTGCCACATTAAGATGCCACTCTAGAGCAGTTGCAGAACAGAAAAGTATTAGTATCAGGATTTCAGAAGGGTTACATTACCTCTGCTGTGTGTAATTCCTCAGATGCTGCATTTCAGTGGTGAATAACACATGCAATTATTTTCATTTTGTCTTCTCAGCATAAATTTTTCCTAAACTTTATTTCAAAGTTGGGATATTCTTAAAATGTAGAGGTTTATACATGTAAGTACAGAGTCCTATGAATCAACCATGGTACTTCACTGTGTCAGTCTGATTTTATGTCTGAATCATCAAATACTGTGGGGATTGCTCTTAGCTTCCCCTGGAGAAAACAAGAAAGCCATGCCATGTTTACAAAATCATTTCTCTTTTCCAAGTTAAGCCCCACTCCACTCACAATTTAAAGTTAAATCTGCATTGTTCAGAAGGGAAGTAGCTGTCACAATGACCGTGTTTCTTATGATATCCTCTTACGTGTAGCTCTCATAGGCAAAACTAACAAAAAATATCTGTCTTTAAAGACTCCATATTCTAGGTTTCTCCAATATTCTCAACTCAGGTTATGGAAGTTTTATAACTTAAGAATTGGAAAAGGATAATTTTAATCTGTTAGAATATGTTGGTGTTAATGTTGTGTGTGTATAGTTTAAATAACCTTGTTTTTTAAATACTTACTTGAGAAAAAAAGACTTTTTGTTTTCAAATTTGAAAAGTGTTATGTCTTAAAACATTTAAAAGTCTTCAATTTTTAAACAGCAAATTATTCAGTTAACTTATCTTTGTCTTTTAATTTGGTTAAAATCAAAAGTGAAATGACTTTGCTAGAAAATATTAAAAAGAACTCTTATCACATCATATTTAAGTGCATTTAAATTAACTAAGTAGAGTGCTGCATGGATTGCAGAGATAAATAAGTACTTTTTCACTCATCTCCATTTCTAGAAACAGCACTTCCAAAGAGATTGCCATCCTGGGTGCTACATTGGTTGTGATTTAAAAGTTTAAGCTTCGTTAACTTGTCAAGGCTATCTTGTGCTGACCTGTGCTCTCATGCAAATGTAATTACCAGAAAGGTGAATAAATACCTCGAAACAAAACACAGGAAATTACTTTGACTAATATTGCAAATGATAGTAAGCAAATCCTTCATTTTAAGATCTCATTAAATAATATAGCAGTACGTTTAGTAATTTTTCTCCATTTTCTGTCATCTACTGTTTGACAACTTTTAAAATAAACATGTAAATATCTTTGTGCTAAATTGCTGTTGTATGAATTTCTGAACAAACTTAGTATAATTCTCAACATTCCTACCTGTTTCTTTTGCAGATTTACGACTAATTGGGCCATAGATATTAAAAGGTGGAAATGAGCAACAATAACTTTGTGGCAAAATACTACCCCTGTTCCATCTTACAGTAATCTGCAATTCAGGAAAAAAAAAAACAAACCCAAACTCTTGACCTTTCTTTACTACATTATGCAAACACATGCCTCCATCTAAAGAGAACTTGATTATTCTGGAGCTACATTTTGATGTGTTTCTTGGTTCAGGACTCAAAAGTCCTTTTTATCTCTCTATGTTACCTTATTCTCAGTCCTAAAAGACAATAATATTGCACTGCTTATTATTCATGGATGAAGAAAGCCATTGGGTTTTCCAGACAGTAGGGCTGATAAGTGTGTACATATATATAGTTAAGATATTCCCCAATGGTGACAGTTGTGTTATAATTCTAGCAGTGAGGAAAAACATTTTAAACAGTTCCACTTTTGAAAGCCAGGACTGGAAAGTTATTGAATGTGTCATAGCATATATTTACTTTCAAAGACTAACTAAATCTCTAACCTGTATCTTTTATCATTAAAGGAGTAAACATTGCCTTCAAAGAAAAACAAAAACTACTTAACACTCTTCACAAGCAGGATACAGCTTCAGATTCTGCAGTTAAATGAAACTAAGTGTTGCTATGAAGCCCCTTGCAAGACTAAAACCAAACACACAAATTAACAAAATATATATTTTCGAAATTCCTTATTGTCTTCCTTAAATAAGAACAGTTTGGGTATTTTTGGTCAGTTATAAGACTGTTTCCTTGCTTCAGTGTAGCACAGCCTGTTACATTTTGGGATATAATTTGAACATATCATTATTACATGTTTTTAAGTCTTACGTCATAACTTAAAAAAATCATAAATAAAAGCAAAATGAATTTTTTCTTTAAGCTTTCCTGCAAATCTAGTCAAAATGGAGAGAATATTATGCCTCAGCCCTCTCTTGTCCTAATCTAGGATGTTGCAATTGCAGTGTAGTAGGTAAACTGAGAAGTACATCTGAACAATAGATTCCATTCTGTAGAGGCTTGGGTTTGTTGTTTTCGGTTTGTGGTTTGTTTGGCTTTGTTTGTTCGTTTGTTGTGGGGTTTTTTTAATTTTGTTTTGTTTTTTTCCTTTATTTTATGAATATAAAACAAGCAATTTTCTTCTTTTTAGCGTGGAGGTAGTATAAATAAAACCTTAAACTTCTGTAAATGTTTCCTTAAATTTTCCTTATATTTTCTGCTTAACCTCCAACTCTAAACAGTAAACTCACTGGTTTCATGTTTTAAAAATTAATGTACTATAAGCAGACAGGGCTACATATTTGCCACTCTTTCTCCAAGACACAGCTGGTCAATTGTTTACTTTACAATTTCTAAAATGCTCTGGGAGTAATAGCACAAATATAGCGCTTCTATACTGCCTGCTACTGATTTCGTACACGATGTCTTTCAGTATTTACTTGTCATCCAAAAGACCTTTAGTGAAGTGGCTTCCTGAATTCTGTCTTGAGTATCCAGTATGCATAGCAATTTATCCAGCAAAAGAAAATATTAACTGTAATAATTCTGTTTTGTCATCCCTACAATAATAATCTACACTTTGGAACAGTAGCTGGTGCCTGGCCATAGCAAACAATCACCAAGGAAAACACAAAATGAGCAAGAAGGACAGATTAAAGCAGGAGACCAAACACGTCTCATTAACTGTTTGATTTTTTTTTTTCCTGCAAACTGCTTCAAGCGCAGAAGGCATATCAGAGGCTCAAATGAGACCAAAGAATTCACAGGCTTTTATCTGGAATCCTTACGTGGAATGGTTGCTCCTTCTGATTCTCCTCAGGTGTCAATATCATTTAACATTTCATTCACAAAGGTCTTTTCATATATCTGTCCAAAGCTAAAAAGAAACCAGGGAAACCAACCAAATCAACCACATAAAACCCGAAAATAATTACAATAAATGAATGTTTTCATCAATCTGCTATTACAGATTAAGTAAATCAAAGCTATAATATATGCTTTTAAAAACATTTTTTCTCGATATTTTCCTATAACATTAATTAAGAAATAAACCTTGTCTTGTTTATTAACTCTGGTTGTTAAATTTTGTGTTATTCTGCATCCTTTCAAATTGTTTTTCACCATTTAAAAATATCAAAAATTATGAAATTTAATTTTAAAGCCATACTTGATTCAGAATCTCTCACTTCTTAAAAAAATTTGGCAGCAAATTGTGGGATTTAAATAAATATTTATGCATAAAAATGTTTTTTTTTTAAAAAAATAAAACGTTTCATTTCTACAGGAAGGGGGTATGATCACATCTCAGAACACAATGTTCATATCAGGTCTCAGGGAAATCACTTTCATCAGTAGCTGTGAAATAGGCTTCAGTTGTAATCTGTAGCTCAGAAAGCCCTTTAACAATCTATGAGGGACAAAGATCACAGGTTTGGTTTTGGTTTTGCTATTTTTTCCCATTTGATTCTCTTTTTCTCTAAGACAGGAATGGAGCCTCCTGCAAACATGTTCTGAACCAGAATCTATATTTCCTCGTATTTCCTCGTATTTACACTTTAGTTTTTTATATTTTTATTCTCAAGACTGGGAGGAAAGAGGGGAAATAAACATAGAGGAGTAAATCAAATAATTCTTTAACTTCAATAAAAATGTGTATCTGGATTATATTACTTCTTATAATGACTATTATTTGCTTACACCTCTTCTAAAAACTATCTGTATATATGATTAAGCTGAGAAAAATAAAAGCAGAAAGATTTTTCTCTCCTCTCAATGCTAAAAGCTACAGTAATTCTTTTAGAGGTTTTTTTGTTTGTTTGGTTGGTTGTTTTGTTTTGCTTTGGTATTGTTTGTGGTTTTGTTTTTGTTTTTTAATAAGAGCTGCTCTTATTCTAGGCTTTCATTTGTTTATTTATGGTGTCATTTTAATGGATTGTTACATCTTATCTCCCTGCTCATAATTCTTCCCTTAGAGAGGGAACAACAGTAATATATCCAGGAAGACTTGTCAGTGGCATTGAAAAGCCATATAAGATGAGGGAAAGACATAATGATACGTCATCCTCTTCTGTATAGCTACTTTCAGTATTAACTTCATAGTATCTTTATTTCTGTCAAACTAAATGTGTCTGGAATTACAATAAAAAACACTAAATGGAAATCAAAGTCATTGCCAAAATCTGCAGTTTCATTAGTAAATATTGAAAATATTATCCTAAAAAAAATTTTAGCTCTACTTGAAATAATATACCAATCATCATTCCAGCATATATGGTCTTTTTATTTTAACTTAGAGGAATCTCATTAACAGACAAAATACAAGAAAAATTACATAATTTGACAAGTGTCCTAAGAAATTGGTCTGCAATTTAAAGTGGCTTTGTGTTTGCTGACATTTGCTTTCTGGGTAGAACTTCTTCTAATACAGGGTGAACTGGAAATATAAGTACTTTTGCAAATCTAAGATTTAATGCTTCTAAATGACTGTTTTAAGCTGTTCCAATACTATGTTCCAGCTAGCTGCTCTTGTCTAAACAGTTCATCTGGTAGAGCTTTTATTTCTTGATTTTTTGCTCTCTCCAAGTCAAACTGGTTTTTGTCATACAAAAAATTAGTAAATATTCTGTAACTTTCTTATTTTTAATTTTCACATTAATTACTCACACACATCAATATGGAAGAATTGCAATTTTTGTTTCTTCACTTAGAAAAGATTAAGTTGAAAGTTGCATAAAAGTAACTATTCCCAGTCTATGTTTTCTAGTATCTTCAACAAAGTATGAGTTATTTTTTAATAGACTGGCTTCATTAAGAACAGGAAAGTCCATTCTCCTCATGTTGTTCATGTCAGAGAATACATATTTATAATTGTAACAATTCAGTTGGAAACAATTTATATTCTTTATTTGTATTCTTTATTTTATATATAAATTCTAATTATTCCTTTACCTGATTTTGTATTTTTCATTCAAATACTTAGAGATTTTTGTCCCTCTTTCAAACATGAATCTGTAAGAAACATATATTCTTTATTTACAGACTTTCAGGTGATGCATTTTGAATAACCGTTCAACCCACTTTGTACTTACTGAATGTTTTCCACATGTCAATTTGGATTTAATTTGCATTTTTGTGGTAATGGACTTAGAATACTGAAACATGATGGGCTTGCATGTTTTATTGACAATTATTATTAAAATTCATAAACCAAATAAGTTGCTAATAACTTGGGTCACCTTATGGGTGTAATAGATTTCAACATGTGCATCAGGTTTTGACTTACATTCTTGCACTGAATTGGAGTTGCACATATTTTATAACTTTTTTTTTTTCAGTTAACTGTATATTTTGAACAATGTCCTATTCTTCGTTTGCCTTTTAAAGAAAATTTGGAAATTATTTCAAGGTTTGTCATTACTAGGACTTAAGTATGTCATGAGGCAATTCTATTTTATGGAAGATAACTTTACTGATAACCACATATGATTCAACATTCTATTGTATTATACAAAATGACAATATTTTTATATATTTGTTGTGTCAGGTATAATGTCAACAACACATGCTAACATAATTTCTATTCCCTGCAAAAAAAATAATATAATAATGTACTAGAAAAAGATGAAATATAATAAATAACAGGTTCAAATTTATTCTAAGATAAAAGGTATTTATAAAAGACAAAAATGACAGATGTACTAGAAGAACCTTAAATTGCTATCGGAGCTGTGTAGATCTCCTTAAAAAGTTATTCTACAAGTGAAGACATTGATCTCTTATAATAGAAAAAGAGAGATGAAAAAATATCATTCATAGGAAATGTCCTTTTAGGAGACAAGGACTAGACCTCAGTAAATCATTGAGACTTGCAATGATTCAGAAAACAGAAGGATATTTTTTAGACTTCCGAGTATATACCAAAATGAGCTGTGTGTAGACTTTCAGGTTTTGTGGCTGGAAATACATATTTGTCATTATAACTAGAATTATTTTTTTTTCCCCCATGCTAATAGAAGTATAAACATAGAAATATGACCAGCAAATAGTACTCATGCAATGACTCAAATCCACATGAGAATTTCTGGAAAAATTAGAGCAGCTCTATTAACTTCTTTCTGTAATTGTTAATACAATTACAAGAAATATAGTTTGTAAGAGCAACAAAGAAACTGCGTGTAATAAATTGATTGTTTCATGAATCTTAGTATGCCAAGTGACACTACACATTATTGTTTTTACCTCTAACTAGATTTCAAAAAAGCAGTGACCTGGGACTTCTTTTCTGTGATTACTCTGCTTGCTTATTCTCCCAAATAAAGGGAACATTTGAAATGTTGAGTACAAAGTCAACATTGCACCGGCCAGTACTTTTTCACAATAACAATATATCATCTAAAATATAGTCCAGTTCACAAACTTTTCCGATTAAATCCTTAGTGTCTTGAATACAAGTAGCATTTGGCTCTGCTTTTATTATGTCTTAATCAGACATAAATATGTCTTTTATGTTTTACCTTTCTTTATAAAAGAGCACTGTCTACCCTAGTTACAGTTTTAGAAATTCAGTCATAAAAGACCATGTGATTTAAACCTACCTGGATACAGTCAAGGTAAAGGTATGGAATCTTTTAATGACCTAAGAATGGTCACTAAAAGGTGGTTTTATCGCCTTATTTCAGTTATCTGAAATATCTGGTTTGGGATATGTTTGTTGGAAAAACTAAAATACAGTGCCCAAAAGCTAACTTCTCCTCTGCTGCATTCATGTCCGTAAAGTTTTCATCGCTTATTCACCAGAGTATTTATTTTAGCAAGCATGAAAGCTTGACATATAATTCCATTGGTTTATGTTCTGGGCCAATGGGCCCACCATTAATTTGTAAGATCTGAGTGTGATTGTTACTCTGCCCTGACAAATTCCACATCTGTGATATTTATTTGATTATTTGGCTGTTCAAGTGTTGCCTTGTAACAAAAGGACAAACATTTCTTGCTGTACTTTATTGTTCATTCCCATCTGTGAATATTTTGCATCTCACAACTTAAACAGTAAGAAATAAATCCATTCAAGCTTTGCCAAAAGCTATTTTTAGCTATTTCCTCCACTTGTTTTTCTGCTAGGTGTATGTGACTGGGATATTATAACCATAGAATGACTCATGTTGCAAATAGCAAGTGTGATTTAGCAATGGAGACCCAACTATTATGTTATCAGTGTTGGAATCTACAGTCACATAAATTTCATCACAAAAACAACACAAGGCATAATGGGAATATGGTTGTCCTATCATAAAATTAAAATGTAAGAGAGAAGGATGGCTTGTGAAGAGGTATTTTCTTTCCTGGAGCTACCATAAATAAAACACGTCCTTTACAGCTAATGGAATAAAACCAAGTTCACACCAGTCAAATAATTTTTCTAACTAAATAGGATTAAAATTTTAGTAGTCACATTATCTTACAGCTCTATTCTGGCAGTTGTACCATGGAAACAAGTTTCACAGATATTAAATAAGTCGACTTGGGCACCTAAGATGGGACTTGGACTTCTGGTGAGGAAGTTCAAGAGAACTGAGACTACCAGGCACAGTGCTGCTTGGGGCTTACAGCTGCTGAACTAATGGGTATCTTCGCTGCAGCCCAGACGCCTTAAGCTTAGGCACCCTGTGCCTCTGTCTAGGCATCTAGAAGGACAAAATATCTTCAGTACTGAAGACAGCAGACACAGCAAATACATGAGTATTTGGAAACAGCGTGAGAGACAGAAATTGCTTCCAGTCCTCCACAGTATAGGTTAGTAGTTGGAGTTGCCCCATAAAAGTGGTAGGGATGTTCAGTATCCTTCTCAAACCAGTGAAACCACGTCCTCAATATATATCTAATCCTTCAACCACATCCTCTCTCCCACCTCTGGAGCAAATCCGAAAAGACAAGGTGGGACCCAATAAAAGCAAGCTCCCTGCAGCCCTGTGACTCAGATGGAAAACATGAGCTTTTTTTGTCCTGGCCCTTAACATCAGTTACAAAATCTTTGTAAATTATTGTAACCCACATCAACCTTGAAATGCCTGTGTGGACTCCATGTGAACAATTGCCTTGGTGCAGGTAGTAACACTTTCTGTAAGACTGTTGTATAAATATGTAAAAATGCCTACAGCATATACATATGTAAGGGTGATTTTTCAAACATTAGGAGAGTTATTGCTATTTCAGTGCCAGCAACTAAAAGGTGCAATAAAATTTTGAACCAGGGGGGACAACTTTCTTATCTAGCTCAAAAAATAACCAAAAAGGTTTTTGACACTTTTTTCACATATCAACAGCTGCATAAGTGACTTTTATTTATTGGAATATAAAAAATCATTTGCTAACATGTGCCTGCAAATTTCCACAAAGATCAGCTGCCATGTCTTCTGCCATAAGAAGAAAAATATTTAGGTCTTCTTTATTCTTTTCCCTTCTGTCTTCACTTTACAGAAAAAAAAAAAAAAAACCAAACAAAACTCTGCAACAGAATTTATCTTCCTCTCACTTCAGTTCTTCTTTAACATCCCCAGCAGAGATTTTGCATATGCAGCTCAGTAATTTTCGGCACTTGAGTGCATGAAAAGAAGACAGCTCTGTACCCTGTTGCTGATTTATACAAGCAAGCACTGTACATTCCCTCAATAAGGATTAAAGGGTGTGCAAGCCCCTTTAGTGGGTAAGTTCAAAATAAAAATCAGCTTACTGTATCTTCTTTACCTGATAGACTAGTACACTTACTAAGGCTAAATGGTTTAAATGTGCTGATTTGTCAGAAGCTATAAATTTGAAAAGAAGCTGTGTTCAGCCATATTATGAGAATATAACAGAGTTTACATACAGTATTTTCCAACATGTTAGGCAGTTGTGAACTAATGAATCATGCTTGGTGCTATATAGCTAATTAACAACCAGCAGGAGGGAGGCTTTTGCAAATTAGTAAGGTTCTTCTGCCATTTCTCAAGTAAATATGCTAGTCAAACTTTTAAATCTATTAGATATATGTAGATACAAATGAAGCGTGCATAAAGTTTACTGGAGCTTTGCCTGTTTCTTAGGTTTCTTTCTGGTTTCATCAGTCTTCAAAGTATATGTCCTAAACAAATACTTTAAAAGCTCATTTGATTTATTTTGTTGTTATTAAATATAATGTTGCATAACTCATCTAAGTAGCAGTGAAATAATCTTGCAAGGTGTCTGCAGGTTTTTACATTTTAAAAAGAGATATTTTAAAGTCTATCACCACCTCTACTACTTTATAAATTAATAGGATTTTCAGTATTTCCAAGATATAGTCATTTTGACATTTCTTTATACAGTTAATCATAAATCCTGTCTCCAAAACCCAGTCCTTATGATTACGTTTCATTGCAGAGATTCTTCTCAGCATTAGAGAACTGAGTAACACTTTCTCAAAATGATGGGACAGTAACACAGTTTCTTTACCATATTTATCATATCACAGTCTTGCAATTTCTACATGCTACAACAGCACAACACGATGTGGATGGTCCTTGAGTCATTCTTGAACAGAGCTATCACCATTCCTTTTGTCACAGGCTGTCAACAGCCCTGACCCATGTCCTACCTCCTGAGCAGATTCTATACCCATGCTGCAACCACATCTGCAGTTTCTTTCTTTCCTTCTGTGTCTATTTCCTCCTGACCAGACTCCTTGCATGGATCTTGGCCCTGGTTCACCACTTTGCGTCATCTGTGACTGTTGATGGACCTGGCTTTGCCCATACTGTTCAAACCCTGCAGGACTCTGTCCTGGGGGTGAGGTTCACAGCCTGCACCAGGAGTGGACAGCTCTTCCTGTTTGCTGGACAAAAGCAACAGCGTAGTCTGCTGCATATGTTCCATGGTTTGAAAACCACTTTGCTATATTACTTGAACAAAATAGCCTAAACTATGAGTTAGTAGTATTTCAGGATATATTAATGTTAAACTCATAGTTACTGGTCATTAGAAACATAAATCCTTCCATCCATTTCTGGCCGACCAGCATGATACCAGAAAGGTCTAAGAGCCTTCACAGAATCATAGAATCACAGAATGGTTTGGGTGGAAAGGATCTTAAGATCATCCAGTTCCAACCCCCCCTGCCATGGGCAGGAACACTGTGGAGATTAAACACACAGACTCCTACAGAGTTCCATGCCAAAAACTTCTTTACTATTGGAGATCTCTTTACTAGCCATCCCCTTCCTGTTGGTTCCACGGTTTATATAGACTACACCTTTTGTTCTCACGCTACTAACAGGATTGGCTGGATTTGAACATCGCCACCCTCCGACTGGCCACTATGTGTTACCCTCTGGGTGGCCACTCCCCTCTATGTTCAGGCCCAGCCCAGGATGCTCTGGCTGATTCCAGGATGTTCGAGCCCAGAATGCTCTGGCCAATCCCAGGATTTTTGGCCTAGCCCAAAACCCTTTACACCAACAGAACACCTCACACTAGACCATATCACTCAAGGCTTTGTCCAGCCTGGCCTTGAACACTGTCAGGGGTGAGCCAGCGACAGTTTCTCTGGGCATCCTGTTCCAGGGCCTCACCACCCTCACAGGAAAGAACTTATTCCTTATATCTAATCTAAACCTCCCCTCTTTAAGTTTGAACCCATTACTCTTTTTCTATCACTACAGTCCCCAATGAAGAGTCCCTCTCCAGCATCCGTGGAGGCTCCCTTCAGATACTGGAAGGCTGCTATGAGGTCTTCAAGCAGCTTCTTTTCTCCATGCTGAACAGCCCCAACTTTCTCAGCCTGTCTTCATACAAGAGGTGCTCCAGCCCCCTGATCATCCCTGTGGCCCTCCTCCAGACTTGCTTCATCAGCTCCATGTCCTTCTTATGCTGGGAACTCCATAACTGCACATAGTACTCCAAACTGGGTCTCACGAGAGCAAAGAGGGTTTGAACAACATAAATAGGTTGAATCTTACAGTTTCAGTGTATTTTTTCCAAACTCGAAGGTCTGTAGTGTTTTGTAGTGAAATGACTGCCAGGAATGAGAATGAGTTGAATATTTCAGTATTCTCCTTTCTGATAACTGCAATTGCCCAATGAAATTTAGAGAAAACTTTAATTTGCTGTAGGTCGGCTTTATGAATGCCCAGTATCATGTGCCTGAGAACTTCACCTACTGACATTCCGAGCTCTTTCATCCCATCTAAATCCTGACTGAAACCATCACTCCTGAGATACGTGAAAATGGGCTTATCCAGCCCACAGGATAGTTTAGGTATGTCTGAAGATCTTCAGGTTCTTCACAGTTCTATTTTTTTCTTAAAAAATTAAACTACTAGGTCAGTCTCCGGGTGAATAGCTAATGGCAGTTGATATTCATGCTCAGAAACATGTGACTTGACAACTTTAGATCATCTTTGCATACCCTGTTAGAACAAAGTGACCCAAATACAATAGATTTATCGAGGAAGTCAGAAAACAGCTTCTAGAAATCACACTGTAAGCATTCACTGTAAGACTAGATTTCCTTCTAGAAGGAAATGATTGAAAAAATAATTTGTACACAAATATGCTTAAGACATGGCTCTAATTAATGAAGACTTTGGAACTTCTAGTTGGAACTTACTTGGAATCAAATGTTTTTTTAATGGAAATTAAATGCAAGCATAATGACTCAACTCTAAAAAATAAAGTGTGGGTTTCACCAGCATGACAGCAGGATGCATAATAAGAGTGTTCTGAAAAATAATCTGCTGTAAAACTATTCTAAGAAAGAATCAATAATTTCATGCTCCCTTTATATACACTGTAGAAATTTTTCATGCACTTCTTGAGTCCGGTCTATTATTAGGCACTTATTCATTATCAGGTAATTCAGTGTGTTATGGAACTAAATTATCTAATATTTTTGTGCAAAAGCCTAAGAACAGAGATTAGATTTTTAAGATCTTATTCTTTTTATATCTTTGGAAAGGGAAAAGCTTGCACCTGCTTTATGTTTAATATTGATTGCATGCTAATTCTCTAAACAGTGCCAGCAGAAAAATTTCAATATTGAGTGAAATCTGGTAAAAAATAGGCAATAAAATAAATTCTTTAAAAAAAACAAACCACAACCCTTGTTAAAATACGAGTTTCACTGGTGGGATGCGGATAAGGTATATGTATATGTTAAGAAGAGCAAACTGTCAGAATACCATACTCTATTACAGACTCTCTAGATATCTCCAAGCATTTTGAGAGTCAATAGCTGTAAGATTCAAGATGTAAATCCATATCTACATTTTGGCACATAACAGCAGCATTATTGTCAAAATGGAATGAACAAGACTTGAGAGCCTGTTTAAAGTAACATAGCAACTCGAACATAAGGTTGGCCTAAATAGTGCTTTTCTTTCCTCTCACACAGTATAGAAAATGAAATAATGAAATAAGACATATGGTTTTTAAACTGAGACATGACTTGCAAAAGTAATTTATAACACAAATACAGTAAGCACAAATTTATGTATTGTGAAAGATAAATGAAAGAACAGGAAGTTAAAATGAGCCTCAGATTCCCATTTTTTGTTTGTCTTCAGTATTTAAAGTTTATTAAATAGGCTTTCAGGTTTCTTGGGTAAATTTTGGAGAAATGTTATTAAGCTACTGAAATTGTTTAAGGGCAGTGAATAGGCTGAAATTTACATATGTGACCACATTTACATTTGAAGTTCCAACGTTCAGGCAGCCGGGTACCTCATCTTCCCACATTGAAATATTACTCTATGTTTCTTCTTTGAATTGGGCTCAAAAGTATTTGCTACAATGGTTGCTGCTACCAAACCTATTTGGTGATTTATGTGGTGTTGTGGTTTAAGCTTAGTTGTAAATTAGACAGGCATGTAGCCTGCTGGGCTTTTTTCCCCGCCACAACCTGTCCTCCCCCCCCACCCCCACTCCTGGAGGGATGGGGAGGAGAATCGAAAGAATACAACTCCCACAGGTTGAGATAAGAACAGTCCAGTAA
>WYDI02039968.1:0-49652 GCA_009867235.2 Psittacus erithacus
AGAAGCGTGACCAGCAGGTTGAAGGAGGTGATCCTGCCCCTCTACTCTGCTCTTGTGAGACCTCACTTGGAGTATTGCGTGCAGTTCTGGTGTCCTCAACATAAAAAGGAATTGTTCTCGTGGCCATTTGCACAAGATACCTGAAGTTTCTTGGTGGGCTGGCCAGTGCTGGGGGACACCGAGCTCCCAGCTGGGAAGAGTTTCACTCTGCTGGGCCGTCCCTGTGCCACTGCATCCAGGTGTCTCTCCAAAAGCCTCACCATCCTGGACGTGGCTGTCCCTATGCAGGGCAGAACTGGTTAAACAGGGAGCACCAAGGCAAGGTAATAGCACAGGTGGGTGAGAAGGGAGGGGGCCACCAGGCACCCTAGAGTGAGCTGCTTTCTAAACAGCTTAAACTCACTAGCACTGCCTGGACCCATCCCAATGGAGCTGTTTCAGGAAGCAAATGTTTTGTGCATAGGATAAACCATGAGGGGGTTTCCCTCCGTGAGCAAGCACTGGTTCAATAACACCCCTGTGTGAGAGGGGATGCTGGAGGAAACCTCTGGACATGCAGCCCAGGTTAGTGGTGTGTGACACAGCACCAACATCTCTTTTATGGCCTAGGACACACCACAGCCACATCAAGGAATCTGTGGTTAATGCATAGGTGAGAGGTGCTTGCCACTGCTCTGCAATTCCCTGAGGGACCACAGGACAGTCCCCACATCATCTCCTGACACATGGTTCACAACAGGTTTTACAGCATACAGCCAACTGTTAAAACAAGCTTTCCTTCTTATGTTTGTCAGCCCTTTGGGTCTTGTGGGGTTCCTTGCATCCTCTAGACAGTCCAGTTTCCCCCTGTACAAAGGAAGAGCTGCAGATTTACTGTGCTGTAGGAAAAAAGGGCTAATATCAGTGCCTGAAGGGGGCTTTTGTCACTACAAGGGCATATAGTGACAGGAAAACGGGTAATGGCTTTATGCTGAAAGAGGGGAGATTTAGATCAGATATTATGAAGGAATTCTTCCCTGTGAGGGTGCTGAGGCGCTGGCACAGGGTGCCCAGAGAAGCTGTGGCTGCCCCATCCCTGGCAGCATTCAAGGCCAGGTTGGATGGGGCTTGGAGCAACCTGGTCTAATGGAAGGTGTCCCTGCCCATGTCAGGGGGTTGAAACTGATGAGCTTTAAGGTCCCTTCCAACACATACCGTTATAGGATCTTATAAAATACCCTGGCAGGGTCGGACACAAAAGTTGCTGATAGACAAAGCCATCAGTGCCCTGCTGCCTCCTGGGTATGGGTGGGGAACAACTTGTTCCGCTTCAGCCTCAGGAAGAAGGTGACATAGTGGCACTGATGGTACTAACCTGGGTTGTTCCCACCCCTTCACTGACCTGCAGCAGCTGCTACAAGAACAGGCGGTACCTGAACCAGCCGTTTCCTCCCGTGAGTCCAGGTCTGACCCATCAGAGTCGGTCTCATCACCCAGCATCACTGCAGAGAGTGCTGGCTTCACAGGGGACATGCTGAGCTGCTTCCCTTTCAGTGTCACTTCTGAGCTGGAACACAAAGAGATGGGTCAGATGTGGAATTGCTTTGGCATCCCTCTTCCCCACTCCTGAAACAGAGGTAGGAAGCTCTGTGATATTCTGGACTATGATCCAGCCCTGAGGAGGGCACCCCATGAAGAAACTTCATGGTCTCCATGGACTTGGACAGCTTCATCACACCCACTGACTGCAAACACATTGCTGCTGGCATCTCAACAAATACACCCATACCTTTCCTGTGTTTGCTATGGCTTTGTTTGAGTTTAAAACCTCAATCTGGCTTTCTCTTGTTCTTGGAGCAAATAAGTATCTTCTTTTCCTCACCTGCTCTTGGTCACAGATGAGCTCCTCTTCACTGCTGCTAGCTCATATCCCCTTACAGTGTTTCTCCTGCGCATCATCTGCAAGCTTGTATCTTACATCTTTACTATTTTTGCTCCAAAACCCCAAGAGAATTTGTTCATCCCCTTGCACAGGAGAAGAAGGAGCCAAACACCAGAAAGAAATGCCCTGTGTTTCTCTCCAGCACCACATGGTGGGTACAAGCCCTCAGGTCTGACTTTGCTGAGTTGTTTGAGTCAGCACATACAAGCAGGGAGACTCCAGCTTGTTCCCAAACAAAGCCCTTTGTAGTGCTGCATCACCCATCACTCAGCACTTTCCAAAGGTGCTGCTGTTTGGGAGGCATGCAGCATACTTAGGGCCAGATTTAGGGTCCTTGGGCACTGCCTGCCTGGGCATCAAAAGTAAATGGTGGGACTCACCTCTGCCATGGGACAACTCGGTGGGGTCTGCTGGTCCCCATAGTGGCCCAAGGAGTCCTTGAGGGCCTGTGCATGGAGAGGGCTGTGATCCAAGACACAGGGTGGGGGATCACTGTGGCTTCAGGCTCTACTGCAGCTGGCATAGCCATGGGCTTTGACCCACAAAGGGACCTGGGGGTCTTCAGGCTTTGACCTGGAAAGCAATATTGAAAGCAAGGAGAAACACCACCCATCTCCTGGTGGTCCTGTAAGCTGCCCTTGGAGGAGCCGTGTAGCCCACCCAACACGGGGCTGTGTAGAAGAGAACAAAAGGGATATCCAAGAACTGCCAGACCTGTATTTCACTCTGCTGGGGCTTTTGGGGACAGCCGATGCTTTTTCCTGAATAGGTCAGTACAGCCCACATTTGAGAGCAATTGCAGAGACTTGCATCACCCTAAATGCCCTTTTCTGCCCTTCTCTGTCTTGTTGCCCCACTGGGTAAGAAGACAGCATCCCGTGACCATCAGTGGGTGGCTACAGATCCCTGTGGTTGGTATCTAGAGAGGACAGGAGGTCACTGTACCTGGGATGGCAGAGAGCTGCCGAGGCAAAGCACTGCTAGACTTCTTGCATCGCCTGACTTTCCTCATCAGTGCTCTGACCAATGCACCCCTCAGGTGGAGGAGACCAGGAAGTTTTACAGCCTTCTGTTGCTGCTGAAGCCTGACCAGATCCTGGAGTCTTTTGTAGGTTCGAATGGAGATTCCCTTTGCAACCTAAAGCAGAGGGCAGCTGAGGAGCCTGGCATTGTCATCCCACAGCACCGGGTGGTGAAACAAACCCCCGGCAGAATTACCCATATCTCAAGGGCATCCTGCAAGCTCCAAGCCCTGTCCAAAACACAAGGAAGCTCTCACCAGCCCCGATACCCATCATTTCCCTGGCACACATCATTTCCCTGGCACAATGTACCCTGTGCAAACAGCCCACATTTGCAAAGCCCTCACCTGCTTTGGTAAAAGACTGTTAAAGAGTAAATCTCAGTTATTTTGGGCAATTTCTAGGCTACAGGGTAAGTAAGTGCAACATTTTCCTTGGCATTTATTTACAGCTCAAGAAGGTTTTGTGACCATGAATGTCCTGGGCCTCTAGAGGAGTAAAATGATGAGAAGTAAAGGGTGAAGGGGGGTGTTAATTTGTGAATCTGGCTTTAGGCACCTCTGCTGCTTTAGATGCCACTGCATCAGTTCTCCCAAATAACATGATGGGGAAATGGGGGACATGCCAGGGCTCCAGACTGTGTGAAATGAATGCAGGAGTGCTCCTTAAAAGGACCTCCAGAAAACAATCACAAGGGAAGTCATTCAATCACCACTTTGTCTTTATGCCTTCAGGACCTAAACCCAGAAATGCTGCTTTGCTCAGAAGCATGGGTTGATGGATTAATGTGGATCCCTGCTGCCTGCCTGCTCCCTGCCCTTGCACCGGCTCTGCAAGGTGCTAGGTGGTGGTGTTGCATTGCCAGGAGCTCGGGAAGCAGGTACTATTTAATATGCTTGGCATGAAAAGGACTTGGACAGTGAAAGTCCCCTTGAAATCCCCATGACAGGGGCTGCTGTGCCCTCAAACACCCTCCTTCCCTAGAAGAGAGGGAGGCCTGGGTAATTTAGCATATGAAAGGCTGCTTGTGAGAAAGATTTACTGGAGAGATAGTAATAACCAGCCTCAGAGGTGGGAGCACAGTGGTTTGTTCCCTGTGCTACTGTGTGGTTCTGCCTCCACCTTCTCGTTTGCCTCTCAGAGTGTCATTGCTCCAGATGGGGATTACTTTTTTTTCTTTTACTGCCTGTTAATATTTCAGTTGCTCTCCCCACAAAAAATTAATCAGTTCAGAGCAGTTTTTGTGCTCCTGCACTGGGATGGCACTGCAAACGCTGGCACTGAAAGGGCAGACTTACCCTCTTGACGCCCATGCTCTCCAGCTTTTCCTCCAGCACTTCTTCCAGGATGTGGCGAAACTGCTTCAGGAGGTTTGGGTTTCTCCGCAGGGCTTCCAGCAGCCTATGCTTCCCACCCTGGGTGACCTCCTCACTGCCTGGAGTAAAGGTAGGGGGTGCTGGTACCAGTGCAGTGATGCACTGGCTGCGCCCTGGGAATGGGGCTGGTGGGATCCTTCTCCTCTTTGCAGACATAGGTCCCACCAGTCCCAGAGCAAGCAACTGATTGCTCTCAGCAAACTTCATCCCTCTTCAAAAGGGCAACTTTCTCCTTTAGTTTGATAAATCCCTGTCCATAACTTCTCTAAAATCCCATCTATGGCCAAGTAGCTGCCTGGGACCATTTTCCCATTGGCAGCAGGGCTGGTCACGGTGCTGTTGTAGTCTGTACAACTGAGAGGGGAACAGTGAGCTCACCCCCTCTGCTCCCAGCCCACCACCTCATCACAGCCAGCTTTGCACAGCAGTGCTTCTTCTCCCTGCACAACACCTGAAGTCAAACCCCAGTTTCATCCTGGTGCTCTCAGAATAGGGATGGTTCAAACTCCAGTACCCACCTGCTAACTCTTCATCAGTTTCCACTTTGGTCACCTCCTGGGTCACTGCAGGGAAGAAAGGAGGCTGAGAGTCAAAAAGGAGCCGAGGCCCTGGCACAGAAGCAAGTGTTGATCACTACCTGCTTTTCCTGTACAGAAAGTATGGACACAAGTGTTCCTTTGGCTCAGGTCTGGCACCATCCCTTGGATAACATCTCCAAGGGAAAACCCAGGGTGCTTTCCCACCAAGGCTGCTGGTTGTATTATGTCAGTGGGCAAACAGCCATCTTCAGGGCTGGGGTCAGTGATGTACCCCTTGGGTATTTGCTGACAGCCATCCCTGGTTTATGTTCTCTGAGCAGCAGCACGTGGCCGGGTCTGCAGCTGTGCTGCAGGCATGAGGAACCTGAGAAGTCCCTGCTTTCTTTCCCTGGCACTTGATTATAGAAAACCCAGACTGTAAAGAAGAAACCACAGCATGCCTCAGCACCTTGTTTTTATGCAGATAACCGCCGGCTTAATTTTGGAGGAGGCAAGGTCATCTGCTGTGAGTACTTGATTGAAATCTCATTCCTTTGGGGTATAGCTATAATGTGAGACTCACTCAATAGACAAGTTAGTTTTGTGCAAGCAGCCAGAGCTGTGGTGTTTGCTGTTGCAGCAGATCAAGGGACTGAAAGGTGTCCACTCCATGAGAGGACATACAGACAGCTCCCTGGAGAAGACTTCATGGCATGCTTTCATAGAGGGAGACAGAGAAGAAATTGTGGCCTGAAGGGCTGTTAACTATGAAAAGTTTAGCTAGACACAAATTGATTCACTTTAAAAATGCAGTCATTACCTTTGGGTTTTCTTGCAGACAGCAGTTTGATCTGTAAAGAAATAGACTGGGCGTCATTCAAAGATAATTTCTTTGTCTATAATTTTGGGTAATTTTTCCTCTCTCTGCAAAGTATTATCATTAAATGCATTCAAAAAAGCAGCAGAAAATAGCAAGAGCCTGAAGTAGGCACATACACTTCCCAAGAGCTATTTCCCTTAAGGAGGCCATACCTGTAAGAGGTCAGCTTAGGGACTCTGCCTTCCATAATATGATCACTAGCATACCAGATGCCATTCTGTTATATATACTTGTTGTACAAAGATCTGATGCAGTTGCAATGCAAAGTGTTGCTCTGGTGACCTACATTCTGGTGGGCATGTTTTGTACCAATGATACTCATATCATGCTTCGTGTTTAATGAGTGCAAAAATAGCCAAATGTAGCAAAGCATTACAGAATGGGGTTGAAATTAGACTTTATCTTGATTCAGCAAATGTTTTAAGGTTACTTAGAGTTAAATATCTGCTTAAACCTTCCTGATGAACCAAGGCCTTTTTCCTTTTTATTTTCACTTGCCTTCTTCTCCTGGGACTTGGTGAGTCTGGGCTGCTCTCTGAGATGAGTGCTGAGTGCATTCATTTGCTGATGGACATGGTCCATAACTGCCCACTGGTCCTGGGATGGGGCGTCACAGAGTGTCTTGTTCTTTTTCTTCAATTAAAAGGGGAAAAAAATTAACAAGAAGACTTGAACATGGTAAAAATGGGTTTGGAGCTGCCTCTTCCCTTCACCAGCAAGGGCAGCTGTCTGGATTTTTATTCATTATTAAGATGCCTTCCAAAAGACAGATCTGGCTTTGCAGATGAGGTATGGCCACCTTCAAAGTCTGCTGGTGGCCAGCTCGTGTCTTCTCATGAGCTGTGGCAGCATGTGGCTTTGGTCACTGCATTTCTTTTATTCTTTCCCCTTCATAACATGGCTTTGAAGTCCAGCCAAGGCTCATTGAAAGTGTGTAGCCCTGCTTTTTCTACCTACCACTTACTGGGGTGATCTGCAGAGAGAGCATCTCCAGTTCTTCTGAAGAGACCTAAAATCACTGGATTTGAACCATAAAGGAAATGAGGCCTTTTCTGGGTGAGGTGCTTGGGAGCTGCAAAGGACATCTGGCCCGTGCCTGGACCTCCTGTGTGTTGTTCTTCCTGTGCAAGTCCTTCAGTGCCTACCTCTGCTTTGCTCTCTGCCAAATTAAACACATGGACTTTTCCCTCCTTGGCTTGTGGATTGGGGGCATCCATGCTCAGAGAAATTCAGCTTCCCTTTGGGTACTGAAAGAAGGTTGGCACCGTAACAGCGGTGCTGTTCCTAACTCACTCCATGTGAGTTACTACCATGCACAATAAAGGTTTTTTCAGATCTTTTTAGACATTGAGTAAGAGGCCTATTGCTTCTATTTGTGTAAATAAATGTATTTTATTTATTTAAGTGCTTTTCCATATGGTGAACTTCTGCAGTGCTCGGGTGAAGATGGGTTTCTCTGCAATAAGCAGGGCTGACCTGCAACTGTGACATGTCATCTGCACCCCTCAGGACCCATTTCTGGACTCACACTGTCCATGTTCTACACCTGTGGGAGGCCATTGCTACCTGAACCTGAGCTAAGACCAGACAAGGCAGATGCACAGAAGTGCATGGATGTGGGTCCTTCTCCATCCAAATGCACCTCCTGGGATGTGCAGCAGGGGTAAGGACACAGGTACAGCACTACTACAGTACTGCTCACCTGCACCGTCATCCTCTCCCGCTCTGCCTGGCCTGATGCCTGCCACCATGCCTCCTCCGTGTCATCATCCCGCAGAGTCCCCAGGTTGGACTCCAGCACCTCTCTGGCATGAAGCTCCTGCAGTTTCTGGAGCGGGAAAGAGGAAGGAGCTGTGTATTGCACTGGAGGCTTCACTTTCTTCCTGTGGAACCCAACCTTGGCCAGCCACTGCTTCTGAGCCCAAAATGCTTGTGTAGCACAGGAACTAAGAAATGTGGCCTCTTTGGGTTGCGAACCTGTGATGCCACCTAGACCAGATGAAGCAGAAAGCTTGGATGACCCCTCACCTGCTTATGCTTGCTTACCCCCTCCATGGCACGGCTCCTGCTGGCCATGTCTTTGAATGCTGCGAGGAAGAGCTGCTTCAGGCCATCTATCTCTTCATGCAGCTTTGTCCTCTCCTCTTTCCACCTTTCCAAATATTTCCTGCCTTCCTTTTCTTGCTGGTGAGCTCTCTCTGTTTCCTAAAGGGAGTGGAAAAATCAGGGCAGGACATGTCTTGGCTGCAGAGCAGAAGCACCAAAGGCTGGAGCTTCTGCCCTGGTGTCTGTGGGATGAGCACCAATGCACTCATTACTCCCATCACTGCTCACAGCCTGTCAGCACACCAAGGGAAGTTTGAGGCAGTACAGCCTCCTGGGCAGGCATGCTTACACTGTCCTTATTTCCATGTGGCATTTCCCCTAGGAATTGGGAGGAAGGGAGCAAATTTTCCAAAGAAATAAACACAAGATCCACAAAAAAATATTTTGCAGCAGCTTTTTCACCTGTGATTTAAGAATGTCTTGCATTTCATCATTTCTCTTCCCACCCCATCTTTTCCAGACAAGCAGCAGTGCCCTTCCCCCATACCTGCTCCCTGTGCAGCTTCTCCACTTCCCTCTCTGCTTCCAGCTGCTGCTGCATCTCCCTCAATTTTGCCTTCAGCTCCTCCACCTCATCCTCCATTTGCTCCACCTGTTTCATCTTCCTCCTCTCTGCAACGCTCAGGGAAACAGAGATGTCGTGAGCAAGGGTGTGATCTGTCAGCTTCTACTCGGGTTTTGGTGTGGGTAAGATGGAGAATGCTACAGAAGCAGTATAGGGTTTCAGGGTGGAGAAGCAGATAGCTGAGCTGCAGAAGTGACCATGTGGCCAGCAAATAGCAAAAGCAGCTTTTTTGTCTGCCAAGTTCAAGTGCTGGATGCAGGTGAAGCTGTAACGAGGCCCCTTGTCTCTCACACATCACGTTGCACGTTTTGCAAAGAAGCGTAAATTTCTTGCCAAAAAAGGAGGATGGGAAAAGTGAGCCCCCCTCCCATTCCAGCAAAACACTCTTCCAAACTCCCTAGAGGAGCTGTATCTCATGGAATATTTGGGTGTAGAAGATCTGCAGGGAAACCGAGGCACAGAGATGTAAATGCACTGCAGTTTTATATTTGACTGTATGTCCTACCTGTGCCTGAGAGAAACGCAGCAAGCAGAAAGCATTCAGCCAATGTTCACAGAAATGCAGAAGAAGAAAGGAGTTATAAGAAGTTATCCTTAACCTCCTATGGTCACTCTGGTGGGAAAACACGCCTGGGAAAGTGAGGGGAGGCTTTGTCCCAGTGCTCACCCTCCTCGGTGGTGTCTGTGTGCCGGCGCTGCACATGGGCTTGCAGGAAGGAGCTGTTCATGAAGGCTTTGTCACAGAGGTGGCACTGGAGAAGGGGAAAAGACAGTGAAGGGGCTGTAATCTGCAGAAAAGGGGACTCCCCATGTCCCCTGCAAGGCAGACAAAGCCTTGCTGCTTTAAAGCAAAAGGGAGGACCTCAAGAGACATGGCGGTTGTGTTGGAAGCACATAGGTGGAGGGTATTAGGAGTTTCTTCCTTCTGAAACCAAAGGAGAAGGCAGAAGCCAAGATGGTCTAGGAAAAACTGCTGTTTTCCCCAACAGAGCAGTGCAATAAGGGGACAAAAGAATCACCAAGGCCCTGGTTATAATGGGGTCATTTGCTTGCAGGGATTTTTGGGCTGTATGAACCTATATCATCTGGTTTAGGTGCTTTAACTCCCAGGAGTGAGGGGGTTGATTTGGTGAAGGCGAAGCAGCAGACACAAAAGGCACATCCAGCAGGCTCCCTGCTGAAAGGGTGGGAAAAGCTGAGTGGGGGTTAAAAGCAAAATCACCACCAAATGCAGGAGCATCCAGAAATCTTTCACTGGAGGATGCTTTAAGTCTCCCTGGCACGAGGTATCCTCCAGGACACAGGGATCTCCTGGGATCTTCCTATACTGTATTCTCCCTACACTCTCCTCTTCTGCATTCTGTGCAACTCTGACTACCTGTAGTTGTCCCCCCATGAAAGAAGAGTTTCCCTCTCTGCTGGTAGTGACTTTGCAATCTCTATGAAGGAGATGAACCAGCACCAGGGAAAGCAGCAGGGTCAGGGAAAGCGCCTTTTCTGGGGCCAAGGTGTAACCACAGCAGGCTACAAATACAGCATACAACAAAGAGCATCCTGTATGGGGACTTGCTGTACACCCCTTATACCTTTCCATCACACACCTTGCAGTAGGTATTGGGGCCAGCTTGCAAAAGGGGCTGCTGCATGGCAAGCAACTTCTTCCAGCTTCTGCTCTCCTCTTTTGACACTTGGAGCTGCACAGCCTGCTCTGCTGCCTGCTGCTGGGTGGAAGCCAGCTCGGCACGGGCAGCTTCCAGGCGCTGGGTGTGCACTGCCAGGCTGGTACCCAGGCGCTCCTGGCAGTGCAGCAGGTACTCGATGCTCAGCTGGGCCATCCTGAGCACCTTGAGCAGGACAGGGTCTGCCGGCTGCCCGCAGTGGAGGCACCGCTCTCCATCCAGGTTACAGAAGGTGATGCTGGCAATGTGCTCCTGCAACACAGCCACGTCCACCTCCCGGGCCACCCGCTCCACATCGATGGCACTGAAGCGACGCCAGTCCACAATGATCCGGCGGGGCTGGAAGTGGAAGGGGGGGATGTCCATGGGGATAGTGATCCCTGGGGATGATCCCAGCATCCCAGCAGCCCCAGGCATGGGCCGGTGCAGTGTGTGGTAAAAGTCTGTAGAAAAGTGCTGGAAGGCAAAAGGGAAGGTTTGGTTAGGTTAGAGCTGCCCCCCCAGGTCCACATCAGCCCCCACCAGCCTGCACACACTGTGGGAACTGGGGAGAGGGCTGGAGCGTACCTTATGTAGCAACAAACAAAAAACCTTCCTTTTCTTTTCCCATCCCTGCTACCTACTACCTTGCCAAATTCTAAAATACAGAAATCCTGCCAGTTTGCTCACCATCTGCTTTTGTTAAGGGAGACTTCTAAAACTGCCACTTTGGAACTCTTTACAATAACCCATTCTGAATGAAGCTATAAATCCCCCCTGAGGGTACCTGTTTTAGGGAAACAGAATTAGCCTGTTTTGAAAACAATACATGATGAAAACTGGACACGCTTTGGTATCACAACACTGCTGCTTTCTGTGGTGCCTTGCTCTGACCTAAACCTAAATCACTGCAGGAAGCAGTGTTTGCTCATTTTCCTAGTAGTGTCCTAAACAATAATTAAACAAATATAGTTAAAATGCCTAGTTTTAAATATGTGAAATAGACCTATGTTGCTCTTAGTCTCTAGACAGGGATTTGCTGCTGCTGTTACTATTTCCCCTCTGCTACACCCACCTGCCACCTTTGAGATACTTCATTTATTATTGCTGAAGGGCCACTTACCATATTTTTGAGTGCAGGTGGGGCTTCCACACAGGCTGAGTGCCCCAGGACATTGAGCAAAGCAGCCAGGGCAGTGTTGGTGTATTGGTGTGTTGCTGGGTGTGCTGTGTACAATGGTAACAGGAGTCCCAGCCAGCCCACTGCTCTGCAGCATGCTTCCTGCCCAGCCTGCAGCTACTGCTGCGCTTCCAAACAAACAAGATCAGTCAATCCACGGAGGTGCTGAATAACTGTGTGCATGGTGCAAGAAAGCCAAGCTTTCCCAGGTTCTCCTCTGCTGACTCAGAGGAAGAAGGTGCAGTGGTTATTACTGTCTGTTCACAGCCAGAAAAGTGCCCAAACCAGCTTTTTTTTTTCCCGAATTTCAGTCCTCAAAATGTTGTTTGCAAGTGGGAAGTTCCAAGGCTTCCACTTGCCAGCATTTCTCCAAGGCTTGGCCCTACCAGGCACACAGGGTGATGGTGGCATAAGCAGGGCTGAGCAAGGGCAAGGGGCTGCCAGGCTGAGCCAGCCTTCCATGGGTTTACCAACTGAGAGCACAGCAGAGACACTTTCCATGATGTCTGCATATGTGCTGAGATAAAATGATCCTGTCCCAAGTTCTTTTGATGCTGGAACAGTCACAGAATTTCCCAGGAGTTATCTGGGGTTGCACAGGGTGGAGCTTCTTAAAGCTGATACTGCAGCCAATGATGTCCGCAAGCCGGTAAGTATTTTTCATCCCACAGGACTATTTTTCCACCGCTACTCAGGGTCTTCATTACACTCACTGCTGGGATTGTTTCATCTTCATGGTGCTTCCCACGTCCTTACAGGGCTGGCTTGCTCAGTCCAGGTCAGCATCATTCAAACCTATCGCAGCTCTGCAAAGTCTTCTCTCAGGGACACAGGGTCTGCTCCTGCCCTACATAAGCTCCTTCTCATCTCTGTCTCTCTCTAGCCTACTTTATCAGATCATCAGGTACCTTTTTGCCTCTAGTCCCATCTCCAATCAGAGCTTCTCCCTGTTGCATGTAAATACTAGGGTCCAATGACTGCTCTGAACCAGTCTGGATCAACCCAGGTGGCTCTTTTAAGCACTTTTTAGCTCTACACCAGTTTTACGGGACCCTCTCTTCTTTCTCAACCTTCTCTTGCCTAAATATGACAGGGGACAGAAAAGCCTTAGTTTGAGGCTGCAGCTAACCCAGGAAGAGGTCACATACCAGTGCAGACAGAGCATGAAAGCCTCTGGGAACAGTGGTGGATCAGTGTGACATTGTAGTTAACCATAGTTTCCCTCTAGGGGTTGCTCAATTATTTTTCTTTTCTGGTGCCTACCCAAAAACACCGGCTTAGCAAGGCCCTTCCCTTCCAAGTTTGTATGGCCAGGAAACATCATTATTGTTGTCTCTGATGTGATACATATATACTGTAGCAGCACTACAGTGTCAAACAACCCAACCCATTGCATCATGCAAAGTGAAGTGTACATATATATGCATGCATTCATATATGTATATATGTGTGTATGTGTGTGTTCAGGTTTAAATACAGCCCTGACTCATAGCTGCTTGTTATGTAGACCTCTTGGGTAATGGTGCATGGCCCCTGCAGGGAAAGTTTTGTTACATGAATTAACCACTCCTACAAAGGAGGGGTTTGCAGGCACCAGTAATTAAAAATCCCCTAATGATGTACTGCATCCCTCAGGGCTGTGTTGCACAACTTTGTTAATATTAACGAGGTCTCCAGGCACCAAAGCCAGCTGTGCTTCACCCAGCCCTCAATGCCAATCAATCACAGCAATCACAATTACTCAATGCCCTCAATCACAGCATTGCTGTGATTGCCTCATCTCCTCCGTCAGGTGCCTTTTCTTACAAAATGCTATATATATAAGGTCTCAGACAGCATAGCCATGGCTTCAGCAGGAGGTTGGTTGGAGGGTAAAACCACTGCATTAGGGAATCTAGGAAGCCAGCTCTGCAAGCTTTTTTTTTCTCTTCAGTCTTTGCCTGTGTTTGCCTAGGACAGTACTCAGCTGACATAAAGTAGTAAAAGGTATTTTGACTTCCATGCTGTAATGTAATGCAATGTCAGCTGGTGCAATGGAGCTATTGACAAAAGCTGTCTTTATTGCCCACAAGGGAAACATTGATATTCCTTTACTAGGACTGAGATTATGCCCACTGGGCTATGAAGATACCTGCCTTGAGGGGTGCAGGTCCATCAACCCAGCAGAGCTGGTACCACCAGTGGTGGTAACCTGCACTGTTTTCACTCCAACGTGCAAAAGCTAGCTGCACCATAGTGCTGGAAGAGCTGGGTCTCAGAAAATATGATGGGCTTTCATTTTCCAGGCTGGAAGATGGTGAGTTTTCTGTCTCAGCTCACAGCTGCTGGGCCAAGCCATTGGGTTGTCCTCTCCCCTGTGAACCTCAGCCTTTGGCAGGGAAATTTCCCCTCATTCTCTTCTGCCCTTCCCCACTGCCACCCTGAGGCTTTCCTCACCTTCCTGAACTCTTCAAGGGCTTCTTTTTTATCTCTGCAAAGTTCAAAGGTGCCCCAGCTGCCAGCATCTCTCTGCTAACCTGGGAGCCTGAAGACTTTGGGAGGCACCTTACCACAAAGAAGAGAGTTCTCAGGGGACTCAGACTCACAACCTGCTTCAGCAGCTTCCCCAGCTCCTCCAGACCCTTCCCAAAAACAGCCATTGCCTCCCTCTCTTTCTCAGCTTCTCTTCTTGCTAAAAGGGCTCATACAGGGTGGGTGCAGGAGAAACCCTTCCATGCAAGACCTTTGGTGAGGTCGGCTGTGCTTGCTGCCATAAGCTGTGCTTTGTTAGAATTGCCGGCTGTGCATGCAGCCAGGAGGGAGGAGTGGGAAGGGCTTGGACCTCATCTGAGAGGAGTCGCTAAGTAACACAGCAGAGCTTCGGAAATACTTCTCGCCTGAGCTCATCTGCAAAGGGAGCTCCAGTGGGTCAGGTCTCTGTCCAGTTCCCCAGCCCTGTCCCTCCCTTCCATAGGCACAGCCAGTGCCCAGAGTAGGGAGCCTGGAGAGTTGAGCCAGGGGGTAGAAAAAGACGAATACTCACTTGTTGCTAAACTGAAGAGGGGGGTGACGACCGGATCGGAGCTATGGCTGTGTGCTGTGAGAAGGGCTGGGAGCAGTTGGGGGCTGTCTGAAGCTAAACCAGGAAGAACTTCATGAAATCACTGAGACGTGTAGATGTGGCACTTAAGGATGTGGTTTTATGGTGGACTTGGCAGTGCTGGGTTAATGGTTGGACTCAAATGATCTTACAAGTCTTACCCAAGCTAAACAAGTCTATTATTATATGACTTTATGGGCTGAAAACTCCTCTCCTGAATGCCCTCAGCACAGGGAAGTCAGAGTCACAGAGGAAAAGCAGCTCCTGATGCCACAAGCAGGCAAACTCCCCTGTAATGGGATGTGGGGGGGAAGCTAAACTGGTGCGGACTGCAGCAGGGTGTGAAATTGATGTCCCTGAGATGAGCCATGAGAGCTTCACCCTAGGAAAGGGAACAGCAAAGTACATATGCCCTTGGGTGCAGAGGGCTTTCTTCTCCCAGTTAATCCTGCTGCCATTTCTGGATGCAGAATATAGGCTGCTGATTGCAGTGTGCTCATTAGCTGCAGTGTTTATAGAAGATAGCATTGTGCAGATGGCAAACATTCCATGACGGGTGACCGATCCACCTCCGCCTTTCTGTTTCCTAGCTAAAAACAGCTGTTCAGGCAGGCTCAGAAGAGATTTGCAAGCTGGCCTTCTTTATAGGGGGTTGGGTGGATCTGGAATTACCCTGGGAAAAAAGTAAATGCAGAGGGCTGCATTGCGCTCCAGCAGGAGGTGGCCTGTTGGGTTCAAGTGGGGGGTTTTGCACACCTGGACAAGGGTCCAAGAGCTGCTGCACCTCATTTCCAGGGTAGCTGAACTCCATTTATTTCAGAGGGGTTTGGGAGCCCTGAAGGGCCATCCCTATCCTTTCTTGGTGCCTCAGCCTCTCCCTTCCAGGGGCAAATGTGACTCTTTGCAGCCTGAACTGGTGTCGGACGATGTGGCAGTGCAGCCCCTGACTGTAAGGAACCCAAATAAAACTGCTGGAGTGCAAACAGTGCTAGAATAGGACTCATTTTCCAGGGGCATGCAGGGAAAAGCAAACCCAGAGAAGTGTTGGTTTATTAACCATTTTATTTTCACTTGCACTACTAAGGTCCCTCTCAAAAACGTAGGGTGAAAAGTTTGTGTGAGAAAAACACAGATTAATGAGAAGACAGGGGTTTGGGCTTCTCTTCATTAGCAGTTTCTGTCATCCATCCTCTGCTATTACATTTGCATTACAATTGCCTCAGAGGCTTTAGCCCAGTCCAAGGCCTGTTGTCTTTGCAGCTTTTCTGACATAAGTAGCCAATGATGCCAAGAGTTGCAGAGATGAAATTCTTCCTAGGAGGCTGTGTATGTCTTTAGGAACTTTTCGCTCGGAAAAGCTCATTACTGAGGCCTGTAAATCCATTTGATTCAGGAAGGTTTGGTTCATGAGCACCTGTAAGGAGACAAATTTGAGGCAAAATTGTCCTTAGCATCACTGGAGGCAATGTCTGATGGATATCTACCACCATTCTGTCCATGCATCTTAGTGTCTCAAGGGAGTAGCTATGGTGGCTAGGAAAACGTCTGTCTTTCTCCTACAAAGTCAGCTGCTGACACCTGTGGTGATTCTGTTTTGGCCCCAGGATGGGGAGCACTTTGAAGGATCACCCCCTCCTCCTTACTCTATGTCAGTGTCCTCATAGAATGTGAAATTTTCCAGCTCTGCATTTTGTACCAGATCCTCATATGTGGTGGGGCAGTAGGCTTTGTACAGTTTCTCAGCCAAAGTGTTGCTACCTGCAATCACGGCTTTCCGGTTGTGGTTCATGAAGTTCCACAAGTGCAGAGCATAGGAATGGCTGAAATTGGGACTTTTGTCCCACACCTCATAGTACCGGGCCCAAGCGGGGTATGGTATGGGATAGAAACGCTGGGGATTGAGGAAGGAGATGTTCTGGCAGCTGTGGTCCTCAGTGCCTTTGAAATCTGTGAGATTGCAAATGGTCTTGAGCATCCGTGTCATTAAAAAGGGGCCCTGGTTACCCCAGATGTTCCCATTGTACTTGAGAACGAAGTTCTCCATGCAGTCCCAAATGAATTTGTGGTGGGCAGGGAAGCCAAAGATCCCATTGCTGGAGAACTGTGACTTCTGCGCTGCTAGGAAGCTTTCTTCAGGGATAGGCCTGATGGAGATGACATCTGTGTCCATGTAGATGCCCCCATACTTCCAAATCAGTGCCAGTCGGCTGGCGTCAGAGCTGACATGGACCCAGTTCTTCTCCAGCTCTGGGACTACCTGCAGAGTTGGAAAGGTAAGACAATGATGGCACTGGCAGAGAACAGACCACATCCATCCACTGGACTGCAAATGTCACCATAAAACTGCAGCTGCACTCCTGCAAACGTCGCACATTGCCTTTTCTTCCTCCAGCTATTGAATCGTATTGGTGAAAGATAAAGGGGCAGTGCAGAATGACGCTTTGTTAATATAAATGAATGCAGAAACTTTTCACATCTGTTTTGTGGGACCCACAAGGTTAAATCAATGATACCATGATTCATTGCCTGCTATTTCAGTGGACACAACCCACTTAACGCACTCCCTGATCGCTTCCATCCCTTTGAAACAGGCTGGAGGGTTTTCATTTGCACTGTTGGCATTTGGAGTTATTTTTTCTCAGGAGAAGGAGGAGTTTGGAGGAAATTTGTCTGCCCTGCACCTGGACAGAGCCAAATTAACTTGACAAAAGCTACTTGCAAGCAGTTTCCCAGGAACTTCTTTCCAGGGTGCGAGATCCCACCTTGGTTTTGAATATTGCGAGTACAAAAACTGAAATCTCTTCCTCATCTTACCTGTTGTGGGCTCTGTCAGTGTGTGGCAGCATTAACAAGTGCTCAGGCAGCTCATTTTGTTTAACCAGCTTCTGTTGAAGCAGATTATTAAGTGTTGTTTTATCAAAACACGTATGCAGTCTATTTTTACCAGTGTTTCGTTTGCCAAAAGATCTGATTCTACAGATAGGGCGGAGGGGAAATGCTGATAATGTATTCAATAAACAAATCAATGAATACACTGCAAAACATGGCCAGAGTGTATCTATTCCAAAGCAAAACATAAAAGTGACTAATTTTACAAAGTCAGTTCTGGTTTTTATCAGTCATTTGAAGCCTGCTTCAGACCTTCCCCCTTCCTCTCCCCCATTTGTAAATGTTTTCTATTTCCCTATTTCCTCTTCATTATAGAGCTCACCTGGTTGTACCACTGGAGCAGAGGGGTCTCCTGGAAGACAGTTTCCATTTGGAGAGGAAAAATGAAGACATTCTTCATAGAAGACAAAAGTGAGAAGGCTGCATAGCTGGAGTTCAAGTCCAATGCTGTGTCATTTGTAAGTCCCTTCATGAAAAGGATGACGGGCCGGTCCTGGTAAATCCTGGCAGCAGATTCCACAGAGCAGGACACCAGTGGGGGGGGCTCCAGGCGCTCTGTTGTCTCCAGGAAAATGATGCTCTTGCCAAGGTTCAAGACCTGTTCAGGTGTCAAGAAGTGTTTGGGCATAGGCATGTAGGAGAAAAAGCAGCTGGACAGCAGGGAGATCTCATACAAAATGCCCAAGACAAAGAAGAAGCAGAGGCATATCTGTATTTTCTTCAACATTCTTGCTTTCGCTGGGCCTTTGGGATCATGCCTTGGACATGAATGCTAAGAAGAGACGAGGAACAGCAAAAAATATATGCCAGTGTTATCAGTTAACAGGGCTGGGAAATGTAAGACGTGTCTCTGGACAGGATATCATGAAGGCGGTTTTGTGAAGCTCATGCCTTTTCCCCAGGACAAACCTGGTGAGATGTCTCATGGTGCAGAGGGCTCTTCCCTTTGGGGTAAAGTGCTGGGGTCCCACCTCTTCACCCCCAGCCAGACAGGAGGAATCAGGAGGACTCTTGGAGAAGGGACTTGCAGCTATGTCCCATGGCACAGATACGCTTTCATTAGATTGACAAAGAGGGAAGAACCAAGTGAGAGAACAGGGAGGGCAAGGTAAGAAGGTTCACCTTGCCCAATGCCAAAGCAAGGATCCCCAGGCCCATCCCTGGGGCTGGCTGGTATAGCAAACTGTTCCCAAGCACTTCGTTGTCATGCCAACATGTGCTTGTCCACAAGCAGGAGAAGTCCAGGGAATCGGAGGAGCAAAATGTGCCAGTGGGATATAATGGCCAAGGGGGCTGTGAGTGCCAGTGAGGGGAGGGTCATGATTACAGGTCAGGATGTGTCAGCCAAAGCTAAAACACTGGCATGTAGGCACCAAGTTTCTTTCCTAGTCTTGCCCTTCTGCTCACAATTGAACCCTAAAGGCCATGAGGGACTTGGTTCCTGCAGGGGTGGGTGATGGAGAAGGACCAGAGAGAGGTAGATATAAGGATGGAAAGTGGATGGTTTTGTACAAGCAAGGAACTAGGACATACCTGGAATATGGTTCTGACAAATCCACATTTCCAACTTGTTTGTTTGCCAGCACAGTGGCAATCAGGCTGCCTTAAAGCCCAGCTCCTTGGTGAAGACACACAAACTGTCTGGAACATGCAAAGGGATTTCTGAAGGCAGGAGACTGATGTACAGGGAAAAACTGGCTGTGCTGCAGGCAAAGTCCTGATCCCAGACACAATTTGGTACCAATGAGACCCACCTAAAAGGAAAAGAAGGGAGAGGTTTTAGGTGAGACTGGTCTCATACTTACATCAGCCTGGCCTAGCTCTTCGTTCCTTGTCTCACCAGGAATGCCCGGTGAGCCTGTACAGCACTGGGGAACTCTTGCTGGTGAGAGGCTGGAACTTAAGCATTGCACTGTTTGACAGGTTCATGAAGCAAGGAAATGCCACCCACTTCCGTCTGAGTAACCCACATTGATTTTGCAGAGATCATGTGCCAGGCTCCAACAGAGGCTAGACACTTGGAATGACAACCCAATGTCCAAGCAACCCCTGGAAGTGTTTAAAATCTGCTTAATGAAAGGGAATGGGGGAAAACAGTTCTGTGTGCTCAGATAATTAATGAGATATAGTATCATGTCACCCAGGCAGAATATACATAAGTCCACAGCACTGCAAACCCTGTGAAAATTCCCCTGCAAGCACTACGTGTGCACTTGAAGCTGTGGCAGCTCCTGATCCATTTCTCAGCGCTAGATCTCATCAAATTAAATATTAAAGCAATGACTGTTCTCATCAGTACAGCTTTCCATTCCGCATAGCAGATTTTGTTATTTTCCATACTACACAAAGTTTCTCATTACACCCTGGGTGAAGTGGGTGACAGTGCTGTAGCCACAGGTACCAGCATGGCTTTGGGTATGTTATGCTGGTCAAAGCAGCATGCAGATAGGGGAATGCTGCTTTTTAATTACTGTTACTTTTCATGTCGTTTTTCCGCTTTCTGTCAGCCCCAGCACTCTGCAGAGGAGCCCCTGCTGTGAGAGGCAGCACCTTGTGGCCAGGGACTCCTTGTAGATATCAAATTTGAAAGGAAGGCAAGGAATGGAGAGCAAATACAAGCAGTTCGGAAATGGCTTGTGCCTAAGCCTGAAGATAAACCAGTCCCAGTCATGCTCAGGTGCAATGCGAATAGCTGCTGCTGAATCCAGCAGGAGTGAGATTAAAATCAACTACATTGCTTGAAGAGCAACATTTCCTTCTACAGTCCCATCCTGCCTCTTTCTCAGACATGTTTCTCACTTACTCCAGCCATTTGAAGATAAAACAGAAAGAAAAAGTTACCCCTTCACAGCTGCCTCACCAATCTCAACTTTGCCAGTTTTCAAGCCTGGCTTTTTTCAGCTCTGACCTAAACCTGCTGCTGTTCTGTGCTGCTGCTCCAGTGCAGTCAAGGGACTGGAGCTCCCTCCCTCTTTTCCTTGCAATTTTAAATATCTTGATGCCACTCTCTTGGCAATGTTTGCTTGAAGCAGAAAACCCAGACTTTGATTAGAAATAGGACAGTCAGGACATTCCCATTACTGGATTAATATTTCTCCTTTGATGGCCTAAAGACCCGACATCTTTATGAGCAGCCTAGCAAAGTTGTGCTTGCAATAGTCATTCAAAATTAAAACATTCCAGGAGGCATTTTATTTGCAAATTGTGGGGGGAGAATGAGTAGACACTCAAGCACACCCGAGCTCTGTATATGACATTGTGAAGAGAAAAACGGATCTTCATTGTCTCATTCTGGGAAATGACTTTGCTTGGTTGGTTTTCCAAAACCTCTATGTGTCGGGTTATGAATTCTCATCACATTTGACCTGGAGGCTGCTGTTATCAAAATGTTCACTTCCTTGCTCAAGTTAAAAGGACTGCAGGACCAAATGTTAAAAATAAATCCCAGCCATTGAATATATTACCCTGCTGAGTGGGTTGTTTTTCTGGATGCAGCAGACGGCATGCTGGCTTGATGGCCCATCTGTAAAGATATTTCTTTTCTCAGGGCAATTTCAGTATTTCAAGTGCAGGATGAAAATGGGTGGGAGACTACAAGAGACATTATTACGAATGCCAGTGCTCTACAGTACTGTTACTGCAGTGTGATGATTCCTCTGAGGTGTTTATGAGACACGTGCAGCAGGAAGGTAAGGCTGGGTGTTCTTCAGTAAATGCCACCAAAGGGGGTAAATCAATGTGCCAGGATGCTGACAGCTGAGCACACCCCCTGCATTTCACAGCCTGACCCTACAAATGCTCGAGTCCCTGAAGCAGCAGCCTGGTCATCCCTCAAGATTCAAAAGAGACTCCCATCCTCCTGTCTACCCCAAACACTGTGTCTTTCCTTTGAGAACCAGCTGGTTTTGCATTTGGGTCTGCACCCATCCAGCTGGGTAACTTTCCCTGTTTCTCCTGGCAGGGAATAAGCCCAAGGCAGTCCATGTTTGTAACACACACAACATCCCTTGAATCTACATGGGCTTGTTTTCATGTCTTACAGAATCCACTTGAGTAAATCACAGCTAGAATAGAGTTAGTGCACGTGTGTGCACTTCAAAGCCAACTTCCTTACAGATTTAATGCCATGCACATTTGGAAACCTCTTTCAAATGGAAAACCTGTTGAAGAATATATCACATTTATTGCAGACTGTAATTAAGCAGCCGCTTTGACCTCCAGGAACGCATGCAAACGAAGCGGCTTCTTACTGCACAGCTTCTCACCTGCTTTCTGATTCTACAACCTGACATGCTTAGAGATAAAGCAAAACTCACCTCTTGGCTGCCAAAAGCTGGCAAAATGTGTAGTCTGTTGGGAAGTAAAGCCAAGCTGAACCACACTGGAAGGTGTCCACAGCCGCTGGTAAGCTCTTTGCCTGTGCCAGAGTAGCTGCACTGCCTCTCCTCAATCTTCTGCCCTGCTGGGGCTTGGAGCAGCCTCATGGCTTGTTCTCCACCAGCTCTGGTGTTTGCATTCTTGGTGTACTGAGATAAGGCTGAGCAAGGAGCTAGGGTTGTGCTTTTGAAAGTGCAAGGAACACAGGAACAGGCAGTGCAAGGTGCTTTGGGCAGCCAAATGTGACCCCCACCACTCATGAGAGATGGGTGGGACTGAGCAAAGTGGGTCCCCTTTGCATCTTTTGGGGGTGGTTTGCAGTGTATTAAGTCTTCTGTCTTTGTATGGAAACCATGCTTATGGAGGCTACTTTACTGTTCTTTGCCCTGTAGCAAAGAAGAGCTTTGCCTGAGTGACACTGATGTTCTGAATACTTCCAAAGAAAGCAATGACAGGGTCTCTTATACATCCCAAATAACATGACACATCCTGAACTGGCTGCCTAACCAGCTTCCCCTTAGAGATCAGGCAGGCAGGGAGGTTTGCTGATCCACCAGAGTTTCTGCTTGTCCCCACAGCCTGTGCCCAGGAGGGTGACTTGAAGGGTGCAGGAACATCATCAGGTGTCCTTAGAAATGCAATGATCCACCTCAGGTTGGAAGGATACCCCAGAGCTTTCCTGGCCCTGGAGTCTAAGGGGTATGAATTTCAGTGGCCATCCTGTGCTGGGACAGCAGAATTTGTAAGAGAGAGGTGGAGCTATAGCGCTGAAGAGAACTCCCCAGTGCATCCGTCCTGGCGGTTTTCGAGGCCAGGTTGGACGGGGCTTGGAGAACCTAGACTAGTGGAAGGTGTCCTTGCCTGTGGCAGGGGGTTGGAACTGGATGAACTTTAAGATCCCTTCCAACCCAAACCAGTCTGTGGATCTATGATGCCCCCTGAAACCCTGACCTGTGCCGAAACAGCACCACTCAGCCCATGTGAGGAGACCAGAGCATCCTGCTAGGAGGGAGCCCCTGGCTCCCAGTTATCCACAACCATCCAGCTCTTTGCAGCTCCTCACCCACTCTTTTTCTCTTCTCCTTCTGATTTTTGGCAAGGCTCTGTATATAGATTACCAGTAGTGCTGGAAACTTTATTCAGCCAACACGTGCCATCAGCCATGCATGTTGTGCACATGCAAGCATGACAAAAACACTCAGTGACCGCAGAAAACCACTTCTCTCCACCAACAGCAACCACATAGTGCTTATAAGCCCCCCCAAAAGGACTCAGCTCATCCTCTCCGCAGCTTGTGAGGGCAGCGAAAAGCCCGCCTGCCTGCTTTCAAAAACTAACTGCTGAAAATGGCAGGGTGTGCCCGTTTGCTCCTGGCCAGCTCAGGGGCACCCCACCTCGCCCCACTGCAGGGTGCAGGGGGCCTGCCTCTGGCTTTGTTTGTGCTCCCTTGTACGTGTTTCCTGCTGCAGATAGCTGGCAGAGGATGCAAGAGCAGCTTTGCCGCAACCAGGCAGAGCAAACAGTACCAAGGAAAGCCATCGAGATAATGAGGGCTTAATCATCAGATAGTACCCTGGGTGAAAATGCCAGGAGGGCTCCTATTCCTCAGAAATTCCTTGGGCAATGACGTAGGTGAGAAGCCCCCATGCCCTGACACACCTCCGTGAGTAACCCTCTCCTTTGGCAAACATTTGCTCAGGTCCACCATTAGCAGTCTGACCTGCAAGGAAATAGAATGGCCAATGTCTAACTTCAAAGCGGGCATCTCAGGGAGGAACATATCCATCTATCTATCCATCCATCCATCCATCCATGCCTTCTCAGGGCACATGCGTAGTGTCTGCTGAGCCTAGAGAGTGCTTTAATACAGGGGCATGTACAAAAGCAGATAGCAGCTGTTATTAACAGTTTCAGCCCACATTTTTTCTTGCACAACATGAAAGCATCCCCCTCCTGCACCAGCTCGCCCCATTGCCTTGATGTGCTACTGAGACCTTTGCCCTGGAGTTAGGATGAGAGTTTCTTATGTAACCCACTCCTACAGAAGGGACGGTATAAATTTATGGCCGGGAGCAGCCTGTATCACCAGCATATAGCGGAGATGATGAGCCAAAATGTGACAGGCTCAAAATGCAGCAGAAAGTGAACACGAATACAGGCTGCCCACAGCCCTAGCTGCTAGGTGGGAACATCTGGGAAGGCGCTTTAAGGTAGAAATGTGTTTACTTACCTTAGGAGATTCTTCTATCTACCTCTGCACTTCCACACGCAGAGGCCCAGGATTTGGCTGGGTTCTGATCTCCTACATGAGCATCTGTGCCTCAGAAACATGCTTTGAGAGCTGGACTCATCCTGTCTTTTAATATGTCAGACTAACTGAGACAAAACCTCTCTGTACCTTCTCAGCCCCTCATCTGGCTGCCATGAGCTGCCAGCTTCTCACCTGGACTCTGCCCCCTTCTGCTTCATGGTGTGATGGGCCAGATGTCACTGCCACGACCTTGCCTGTGCACTGCCAACTCAGCATGTGAGTTTGGGTCCCTGAAAGCCTGCTGGAAAGGCAGTGGTGAGACAACAGGTATGTTCACACTTACCAGTGAGCTTGGTCTGCATGGAGCTGGGGGCTGAGCTGGTGGATGGGGCACTGCCACATTACTTGGGCTGAGACCTCTGCGCGCTTCACACCTACACCAAGAAAAAATGAAATACAGGGAGTAGCCAAAATCCCTGTGATGCTCTGCATTGCCCTCTACAGCAGCTTGTTTTCTGCTTCTCTGCATGGGAAGCCTAGTTAAATGGGAGTCTCTAGGCAGAATCTGTGCCTTGAATATCGCTGGAGACTCATCATGGTTATAAGGGAGCTGTTGCACTAGCTTTGACCCCTGGTCTGCCTGCTCAGGTCTGGTTCACACGCAAAGCTGGCCCCTTCTAGTGGCACATCCAGTACAAATGTTCAACTGTTTTGCCTGATGCTTTGCAGCAGGGACAGTGCACACTGGGACAGCCTGTCTTTCTACTCTAGAGTCCACCCAAGCCTTTATTTTTTCCATAGCAGAGACCGGATCTAGATTTCTCTTTATCCTGAATAGCCTTAGAGACAGTAACCCTACAAAATCACCCTTGCTCCACTCAGAGATGAGGTTCATTTTATTCCTGAGCTTGTGAATTTGCTCCATGAAAGGATAAACATCTTTTGTTCTGCTCTGGAGATCTCAAAAAATGGAGGTGCATTGACGCGGCTGCTCGAGGATTCTCCAGCAATGGCTAAGCATTGCTCTTGATGAGTCCAACCAGCCACTTGTCTGGATTTGGCCCCAGTAATATTCAAAAGGATTATTTCTCATCTGTTCAGAAGAGAAGCCAGGGTCTGAAGGCAAGCATTCCATGTAGGCAATGGCATTCCTCTAGAAGCATAACACATTATAATATTTCTGGACATACTCTTAACATTACCCAAAACAGGTTATTGAATAATATTAAACAGTATCTCATTTTTTAAATCTTACCGAAGGTCTGCTTAGGTCTGCACCTGTGACAACTGCCAAGCACAAGCGTTGAATAAGTTCCTCAGGGCTTATCACCCTCTCACACTTCCCTTATCTCCCTTCTGAAACACAGACACTTCTTCCAAATGAGGCAGCTGATGTTGTTATTTGATGAAGTAGTTCCAAAGACCTACTTCTAGGAAGTTTCAGCCCATCTGACAACCATCTCAGGAAGTTACAGCAATAAAACTCAGGTGCCTGTCACTGAGGATCTGTGGCTGGTGACCTGTGCACAGACCAACTTTTTACCATCTCCTCTCACAGTTTTGCTGTGCGCTTCCCTATAAACTCTTCAGTCTTCCCTATAAACTTTTAAATAGGGAAAACCAGCAACTAAACCCCCTTTACCTCCTCTGTTCTGGGTTTAAACCATGACAGGTTTCCATACTTATATTTCCAACACTTGCAGTGTCCATACAGCTTTAGAGATAAAGCAAGTATAATGACTAAAAAGGAGGCCACCGTATCTACATTATGAGAAGAGTTTACTTTCATACGCTTAATTTTACTTTGTTAAGCTTTTTGTAACTTCCCAGCTTGTGATATCATCACTTCCTGCAAGCACATGGGCATTATTGTAGCCTTCCTCTGCTTTAATTTGTCAGCCTTTGTGATATTAATTTATAAATGGTAATATCAGGATGACCTGAGTTCAGCAGTAGCAGTCATTTTTCTCCTTCTTAGTAGCTGGTGCAGTGCTGTGCTTTTGACTTTCAGTCTGGGAACAGCGCTGATAACACAATGTTTTTAGTTGCTGCTCAGTAATGTTTACTCTGACCAAGGACATTCTGAGCCTCATGCTCTGCCAGGGAGGAGGGAAAGCTGGGAGGAAGCAGAGACAGGTCACGTGACCCAAACTAGCCAAAGAGGTATTCCATACCACAGCACATCATGCCCAGTATATAAACTGGGGCAGACACCCGGAAGGGCTAGATCACTGCTCGATCGGGCTGGGTATCGGTCGGCGGGTGGTGAACGGTTGTATTCTCTTTCCTTGTTATTTCCCTTGTCATTATTATTATTGGTGGTAGCAGCAGTGGTTTGTGTTATACCTGAGTTACTGGGCTGTTCTTAACTCACGTTACATTCTTCCGATTCTCCACCCCATCCCTCCGGGAGAGGGGGGAGGAAGGGGGGGAGTGAGCTCACGGCTGCGTGGTTCTGGATTGCCGGCTGGGTTTAAACCATGACACAGGACTTTGGGGAACTAACTAATTTTAAGTGTTTTATGCTTTGGTCAGCCTTTGTTTTTTTGTGAGGGGCTGTTAACTGAAGACATGATGTTGTTGGTACAGAATAGAAGGAGATGGTTTAGTTGGGGGTGCTTCTAAATCTGCATTTACATCACGAAGGCCTTCTGTGCTGGTATATCAGTGTGCATACACCATTAGACCTTGGGGGCCTCACCTGGCAAAAACACTTTCTAAAAATCTCCTCCAGTTAGAAACAGTTCTGTTTCCTCTGGCCAGAGCCAGTGTAAACTACCAGTATACATGCTACAGATTATATTTCAGCCACCGAGATTCAGGCTGTGTCAATCCTGCAGTCAAAAACCCCCACCAAACAGAGCCCATCAGCAATTTGCAGGCGATTCACATGTGAGCAGGTCAGGTCCTACCCACTGCTGCAAGCCTGGTTTTGCTGGACCCCACAAAGCTCCCAGATCCTAAAACAGAAATGCTGGGGAATGGCAAAACTCCAGAAAAGTGGTTGCTTTGCCTCTAAAAATAGGTGTTTTTATAACTCAACAAACATTTGTAAATGCTCTGTTAGCACAGTGGCCTGAGCAGTTGATCTGCTCCACGTTGATCCCTGCCTTCCCCATGCCTTACTCGATGGTAGACACAGCAGCTGATGCTGTACCCTGAACAAAAGCAGATGGAAAACACTGCCTGCATCACAGGGTGGGCAGGCATGCCCAATCCCACTGCTGTCATTGAGGGAAGTGGATCCAAACACAAAGCAGGGCCAGGAGCTGATTGCTGAGCAGTGGTAGATGCATGTCTGGAGTAAGTGCGTTAGAAATCTACAGGAAAAGTCTATCAGAAAATCTTGCTTGATTTTATTACCATTTTGTGGACAGCCAGCACCAAGAGCTTTCTATATAAATAAATTCATCAGATCCATATTTCAAAAATAATAAATGTTATTATTATTATTGGAATGAATTCCTCTGACATGTACTGAGTGATTGTAGCTACTTACTGCCTCCAGCACTGGAGCCACCTAAAGAATAATACAAGCAAATAATATTTCTGTAGTGATTGCTACAGGGTTATGTTAGGGTTTTTTTTAGTGAGAAAGGTATTAACCAGAACAACAGCAGCAATCATAACAGAAATAAAGTCATTATAAGGTTGTGTATAACACTGGCAGTTTTTTCAGGTAAATATAGTTTGGGGCACATGACTCACACTTCTGTGAGATTTGTCTTGATTTCTTGGAGCTCTGCCTCTAATAACAGCTTCACACTTTCTGCTCGCTTTATCCTATGTACAGAGGAAGGAAAGCAAAACAAATCTCAGCAGAATGACTTCCTGATCCAAAGATTGTAAAGGGGGACGACAAGGCTGTTTGCTCCAAACCCCTTATCGATGCCTCTTAGCCCATTTATTCCCATGGCCCATGTTTGCTTCTTTGGCTCGTGTACTTTGGAGGTGGAGCTTTCCCTATTCATGGGCACCTTCAGTACTGCAGCTTATATTCTTACAAACTTGTCCATAAAATGCTGTGTATTGACAAAGAGCAGGGGAGATAAATCAACTGACCATAAATTATGCACTTGCAAGCTAAATCGAGATAAGTAGAGGATAGAGTGGATGGGCTATGATAGATGGCTTTCCTCCAGCTAGCTGACAGCCTGGAGAATGGAAAGAAGGCAGGAGGGGCCACAAAGCTGCCTGGGAGGCACTACAGTGACAATGCTAGCATGCTCTTTTCTTCTCTGACATCATAGAATTTTTATTGTAGAAGTAACGAGTCCAGCTTCACTCAAGTTATTTTTGCCCCATTGTGATCAACAAGTACTCTCACTGCCTCTGTCAGGCTCCATCCTGACCTCTCTTTTCATGTGACCAACATGGTGTCCCCATCCAAAGAGCTGCCATGGCACTGTAATGTAGAAAATTAGAAAAATATGAGGCTTTCCAAGAGGCCAAATCTAGCTGCCAGCAGATTTTGACATGAGGCCAATAGGATGGAGTCAAAAAAGATGGGATCCCACTGTGCCAAAACAGAACATTTGGTTGAGCATCTGCCAAAACAAACCTAGTAGACTGCTGGAAAGGAAAATGCAGCCTTTCCAGGGGTTCTTTTTAGGCATGCACAATAGTAAAGAGGATCACTGTGGGCATCTTCAGCTCCCCAGCCTATGTGAACAAATACCTACTGATAGCTGGATTATAAATGCTAGGCAAAATTTAAACTTAAGGCTGCTGTGTGATGACACATTGCTCTGCTGCCACACTATAATAATCTCAGCATATTCCTATCCAGAATTCAGGATTTTCCCATGCGTTAACATGGAATAATCCTGCAAGTTGCTGACCCTTGGCCTGTTGGAACAGAGCAGAGGAATCAACCACTTCCACGTTACATTTTGGTGGCTAGAATTCATGGGAAACTTGTCTTCATTAGCTCTGCTGACCATCTGTGCAGCCATGACATCAGAGGTGGTATGAGACCTTCCCATGAGCAATGCTTTGCACTGGCATGTTTAGAGGAGGACCTTTTCTGTCCCAAGGGTAAAAATCATTTTTGCAATTACTTGGAGTTGCAGAGGTGTCTCTGAGCCATGAAGATCTATTGTTCATGGGCAATGTGCAGCCATTCCTTCTTGCCTTTTGCTCCCACTCTTCAGGAATTTGCTCATATGAGGGACTGAGATAGGCTCCAGATCTTGAAGGAATGCTTTTAAGAAAGATGGCAACAAAGTTTTTAATATGGCCCATAGCGATAGAACAAGGGGTAATGGTTCAAAAACCTGAAAAAGGGTAGATTCAGACTAGATAGAAGGAAATTATTTTTGTTTATGATGAGGGTGGTGAAACACTGGCACAGGCTGCACAGAGAGGTGGTAGATACCCCATTGCTGGAAATCTTAAAGGTCAGGTTGGTCAGGGCTCTGAGCAGCCTGACCTAGTTGAGGACGTCCCTGCTCATTCAGGGGGATGGACAAGATGACCTTTAAAGGTCCATTCCAACCCAAACTATTCCATGATTTTATGATCTCCAGATTAGAGAGAGTGGATGGAAAGATGGCATGGATAGACATAAACATCAGGATGGAAGAAAGGTATACCTTCGAAGCGAGGGGAAGGCTGAGCACGACCAGGCACACGTAAGGGAAAAAGAAAACCACTGAAAGTTTCCTTAGTGAAATATATAAATGGAAGCAGAAGGAGGGACACCTAGCCAGCAAAAGCAGGACCAGGCTAAAGGGTAATCAAAGCATTCCCTCTAAATTAATCAGATAATTAGTTTTTGATGGCAAAGGTGCTGTGAACTGGGGAATAAAGGCAGACATTTACCTGGAATAACAGGCGTGGAATGAAGGCAGACACATCTGTGCTGAAAGCAGGAAAGCAGGATCCTGTAGGGAGCCAAGATGAAGCCTGACGGGATGGAGAAATCTCCATCCCATTTGGCGAGAAGGGGCACATGGTGTGCAGAGAAGACAGCAGAGATTTCTAATGAGTTTTGTGGGTCAAATGGCACTGATTGAACCTGTGCAAGCAAGCAGATTGTAAAGAAAGTAAGGGAAGATAAGGAAAACAAAAAGCATGAGCTAGCCAGCTATGGATGTGTTAACCTGGTTATAGTTACACGCAAGATTGTAGGACAAATTCTGAAGGAAACATTAATTAAAGGCATTGAGAAAAATGAGATAAAGTGCAACACAGGTTTACCAAAGGCAGTTTGTGCCAGGCTGTGCTAACATCTTTCTTTGATAAGATAATTGGTTTTCCAGACAAGGGAAATTTGGTAGATCTAATCTATCTAGAGTTCAATAAAGCATTTGATATGGTGCCACATGGGAAATTATTAGTGAAGTTTGAGAAAATTAGGATTAACAGAAGAGTTCTGAAGTGGAAAGAGCAGGGGCTGGAGCAGAGATAGTAGCAGGATTGTCAGGGAGGAAATGGGACAAGTGAGAAGTTGCTGGTGAGTGTCCAAAAACCCTGTCTTGAGACTGATCCTGGTAAAGGCCCTCCATGTCTAAGCTTGGGAGCAGATTGGTGATCTTTGTTTACTTACCTGGATTTTCTGCATCTCAGATGGCTTTTCTGACTCAGGTGAGCTTGGATCGCACGACCTTGAAATGCTGTGAATGGAGTCACTGCAGACTCTGTAGGGAGGCACTTCCACCATGAGATGGCAATGTTGTTCCGCCAAAGAGCATCCCTCGCCTCTCTTCCGGCTCTAGTTTTCACTGTCAGGACACATTGCAGTACCTACTCCAAGAAATATCAGTGATTGCAACTGTGAAACAGCGATGATGGTAGAAGCTAAATCAGTTTCTATGTGGCTCAAGCAGCGTTGCTCTGGACTATCAGCCTTCATGTCCTGAGACTGAAAAGGTGCAGGTGACATGGGTTTAAATGCATCAGATGAGAAACAAGGCATTGCTATCTTTATTGCAGATCCAGTCCAAATAACCTTTCCCAGCGTACCAAACCCCCCCAGACAACCCCAAAACAGGCAGTGTTGCTCAGAGTAAGTACAAACATGTACGCATGTGTGCATGGCAGAGAAAGAGGGGGAGGAGGAGACAATTTTATATGGAAATAAAATATGCTTATCCCTTCCCTGTATTTTTAGCTTAAATTACACCCAAATGCCATCTGATCAATTCAACTGAAATGAGCCCTTAATCCTAATAAGTCTTCATCACCTTTTTAAACCTTGCATAACAGCAGGGAATGTGTTTGCGTTAGGTATTAACACCTTGATTCAAATTTCTTTGGCATGTATCTAACTTACATAAGCATAAACTGCTCTCATTAATATTAAACAAGAAACTGGAGAGGGCCAAAGAAATGCTTTGGGCTACTTTTTCTACCTGTACATCATGTCTGATCTCTCCAGCTCCTTATTCACATAGGAAGGTATGGAAGGGACATTAAATATTTATGAATTCACCAATTAAGGCAGCATTGGGTTGCTGTGCCTGGGCTGAGCTAAATACAGCCCATTCAGGCCTTTTCCGTGTACTAAAGATGTTTCAATCTGAAGTAAAACAGAGAAGATCAAACAAACAAGAGGCTTCTAAGACACCTAGAGGGAAACAACTGATGCTGAGTTTCACCTGTATTGCCGCAGATTTAGCCAAGGGTAGGACTCATGATTTTATTTAATTCTTTGAAATAAAAACTTGTAGGAGGTCATTATTCCTCCAACCTGGAACAATTCTGTCAGTTCTAATAAGTCTTCAGGGGGATTTTTAAATATTGAACTTGCCAAAGGTTGCTGTTTCAGAGAAATGTGGGCGATAGCAGTCCAGTGTAACTCTTCATTCAGTCATTAGCCATTATGCCTCCTGAATGTTGAAATCCATGCATTATTCTTCTTACTTTCTAGATTTCCTCCCTGGTTTTAGTACCAGTGCAATCACTTCTTGCCAGTGGTAGCTTATGCAATAAAATCGTTTCTTTCTCCCTCTCATTTTACAGCTACATAGGAATTTCTTTAGATCATCTATCACTTACTAAATTATGGGTTAGAGCTGCAAGAGGGGAAGGACTGGTAGGCAGAATGTCTTTTTATAGTAGTCTTGCACAAACCTGGCCCCAGCTGCTCCAAATTAGTGTGGACCCAGTGGTGTAAATCAAGTTATATTCATTTGAATGCAGCTATGATTGTTCTTCCCAGCTGAGTGATTGGGGCAGGGTGACAGGACATGAATTACTTCTCTATGGTCACCTGTTCATCATCTATTGGGCTCATCAGGAGACCTGCTGTTTAGAGTGCTTGTGGAGTATAAGCTTCCATGTCTCTGATGGGAGAGGAAAGCTGTGAGGGAATCCTGAAGGTGGTAGCATTTCCATTGCTAACCAAAAGCAAGTTTGCTGTCAGCAGCAGTGAGAGCATCTGAAAAATAAAGGGATGGTGCCAAAAGTGCCCCATAGAGATAGGGTCAGCTGTACCAGAGAAGGGGATGGGAGGCATCAAGTGTGCCCTTGAGAGTGGGTGTGAGCACTGCAAAACTGTCTGTACCGGGAAATGAAGCAGTGAGGAGAGAATAAAAGTTATCACTGTAGCCTGCTTTGCAGCTCAGTGCTTGAAGGTGTAGGTCAGCTAGGTGGGAGACCATGTTCAGGTCTCCAGCTCAGCTGTCTTCTGGTAAGACTGAATATAACCAATAGGGAGGGAGTGTTGCCCTGCGCTTTCACTTGCAAAGCAGGATCTCAATTTCTAAGGGAATCCACTAAAAAGACCACACCAATCTCACACCCTTGAGCAATGTGATTTTGAGTATTTGGTCTTCACCTTCTATATATTCTTTTGTAGGACCAAGCACTGGCTTTATAAAACCTTTGGAGCTCCATCTTAGGGCATCTCCTAAAGCACTAGATCCTGAATGTGGTTGTGCGAATGTCCCTCCTCTTGTCAGCATTTTTCTATCTAGGGCCCTGCAGTGGCCGAACAGTCATAGAGTTCCCATTTCATATAGTTATAAATAAAAGGATCAAGGTCTTGACCTCTGGAAACTCACTGTGACCCCATCATTTTGCAACTGTGCCCAAAACACTGTATTAAACTGGCAGGGAACATAACTCTGGGCAGAACTAATGAAGACCCCTAGGGCCACCACTCTCCATAGCTGTCTTGTTAATATGATCTAGGAAAGACAGGGGGCCCTTAAAAAAACAGGAAAGCAGAGATAATAAGTGACTCAACAAAGTCATGATGGAGAGACAGAATATTGTCAAGGAGGTGTTACAGCGCTGGATGAAGTATTGCAGAGCATTGCACTCATAACTGAGCACCACTGACAAGGGGACTGAGGGGGCAGTTATCCCTCAAAACATTCTGTGACTTCCATGGCCCATCCAATATCAGCATCATTGATAAAGGCAATGAAAGGCCCCACCCTGTGACCCATCCCTCTTCTCACTGTCAAAAGCAGAGTAGATATGAAAGTCCTTCTGGTTTTGCCTTTGTGTTGGTAGGAATTGAACAGCTTGTGGATGATGTAATATTGGGGTCTCTCACTGATTTAAAAGGCCTGAGACCAATGTTTTATGAGAATCAGGAGAACTTTCAAAGGCACCCAAGGTGGCTGGAGTAGACTACTGAGGTGTGAAAAGCTGCCTAGGGGATTTGTATACCCAGTGCTAGTTGAAGTGGTTGGAAATCTGGAATTGAATAAAACAGGAAGCTCGTGCTTTCCCAGGCAGTATGGGGTTGGTACCCTCAGGGGCAATGAGAAAAGGTATGGGTTGTTCTGTTCTAGCCTCTTTCAAGTCCAGGATGCTGAAGCTGGAGATGGAACTCGAAGTCTTTTAGTGAGGAAGGTGGCAATGACAATGGTTTTAGGTTCAATTGTCACCTCTGTGATGGCTGATGGCCAAGCCTGGCATGCCCAGGCAGCTGCCCAGTGGGGATGATCTGATCAGGAAGCCTTTGTGGCCACAGCCACCCACCTGTGGATGACAGCAGACCAGAATTAGATGCAGCAGTGAGTTTTAGGCCTCTGAACTTGCATGTCCTTGCTCTCGACCTTTCAAAATGACTGGCAGATGGATGGGAAAATTGCATGGGACAACAGAGAGTCAAGTAATTATTTTAAAACTGTTTCCAAGCCTGCTGCTTTGTCACAGTTCTCAGATGCTATAGGGCAGAATTAAGCTGGTTTTCCAGGTATTGCAGGCTCTTATTTCCCCTAAAATTGTATTTTGGCCGCTCACAATGCCATTGCTGTCCCAGCTGCCATTGGGGATCCCAGTGGCACCAGGAATCAGTTGGACTACCATTGTGTTCATCTGACAGCAAGGACGACATGCCAAGAATGGATTAAACCTCAACACCAGAGACCTCGGGAACCCTGGTACCAGTCTGTGTCCCTCACTAATCCTATTCTCTATTAATTTGTTATTCCATTAACACCTTGCACATTTCTTTCTCTCACTGCTGTGCTATCCTGAGAGACTTCTGGGGACCTTGTAGTAGGGTATTTTGTTGTTAAGAGTGTAAGCCAGTAAAGTCTTCTCATCTTAGGCTAGAAATCCCTTGATAGAAAGAAAGAAAACTGCTGCTTTGTTTCTTTCAATCAATACTATCCATTAAGATCTGTGTCTAACAGCTCTGAGACCTACTGAATAACAGAATGAGCTACCTCCTGCTCTCTTAAACCTTTGGAAACAGTAAATTCTCTTCTAAAAAGAACAATTTGCTATCACAGCCATGTTCGGACCAGGCAGGGGGGTCAGCTTTCTTCTCTGAGGCATGGAAACAAAATTGCTTATGGTTTTCATAGAGAGTAATAGAGGGCAGAGAGATAGCCTTTGCTTCTCTGAAGAGCTCCGCAGCAGTGGGTGAGACATCAGCTGGGGGAGACCTCCTCTCTCTGCCACTTGTGCACTGGGGTGTCAGAGATCGCAGGGAGCATAACGTGTAAAATCTCCAGCATCAAGCTGTCAGTGGTGGAAACTGCAGTTTAATGTACTTCGGGGGTCAGCTGTAAGCAGAGGCTGGCCTCACCATGCTGTGCTGACTGGGTGATGTGGTCTGTGGCACAGCAGGAGATTGCACGGTGTATGGTCCCCCTGTACCTCCCGAGCATACCTGGCTTCTGGTGAGTGACAGTGCACCCCAGCATCGGCAGGATCCTGCTGCACTGAACCCACACCAAAAGTGTGAGGTTTCTCTCTCCAGAAAGGCACAGATAAAGCCTTCGGAGCTTCATGGTTAGAAACTTTTTTCTCATTCCTATCTTAAACCTCTCTGAGTCCAGCTTACACACAGTTGTCCTTGTGCCTATTAATACAGGTACAATTATTATGATTACAAAAATATCGATGCCCCTCTTCTCTTGGAAACTCCAAAACAAACTTTCTGCTTTAAGCAGGGAACCTGAAAGCAAAAGACCAAGTTTTCAGTCTAGGACAGCAAACCCTTCAGGTGATCCTGCCATGAAACTATACTTGCAGTCCTCAAGTGTGTCAGCTAAGGGATTCCTGGTGGAGGAAGGCAAATACTCATACATTGGACTGTGAACTGCAACAGAGTATTCCTCCCTGTTGGCATTTCAGAGAGAACTTCCAGCCAGAAACAAGCTTAGAGAAGGCTTAGAAAGTGATGACAGAAATGGAGAGCCGGTCTGGGAAGTGTCTGGTGCCTGCAGAAACATATTCATTGGGCAGTGCTCTGCAAGACATGTGGAGCTATGAACTGGTTTTCCTTTCCCACCTGCCATCCCATGGAGCATACCACTGAGTGAACAGTAACTGAACGTGCTACAGGAATGTGATCTGTGTTCATTATTGATTTGAAGGTTCATCGGTTAGCATCAACGTGATCAATACTTTATTATTCCACCAATCGATTCCTGCTTTGTTTGTGAACTTTATCCAATTGATATACATTAAAAAGTTTAGCAGTATTGATAAGGTTTATATCACAGGCTCTAGGTAGAGAAGAAAAAGAAGCTGCTTATAGCACAAAGGTCCCAGCACTGCAATATCTCAAGTGCAATGTGACCTTGCAGGTGGATACTGCTTGGATAACCTGGTGTGCTCTTCTCTCCTGGTTGGACAGGCTAATAACTTCTTGGTCCCATTAAACCCAATTAGAGCTTGTCCCTGTGATGGAATAAGGTGAAGAGGTTCAGGAGGGTTTGTGCATGCAAAGTAGCTGGGGCAAACAACAGCCAAGAGGCTGTTGCTCCCTGACCATATCCCTCATCTCAGGATGATCCTGGCAAATGCAGTCTGACATGAGGATCAAGAAGCCTCTTGTCAGGCCAGGACCAAAATTCTCTGCAGTCCAAAGCCAAACCTGTACAATGGCCTTGGAAAAACATCAAGGAGCTTCCAGTTACTTTGTCTCCGTGAGCAGGACCACATTTCTCTGCCTGGTGTTCCCCTGGCCATCGGATGGTAGAAGGAAACTCTTTGAAAAGATGTAGATCTGAAGTGTAGTTTGCCTTATGGCCAAATGCAAATGGACAAAGGGCCCTATGCAGCAAATTTCACTACTGCAAACAAGTAGTCCCCATGCCTGCCAAGAGAGATGAAAACAAAGTGGTATTCAGGTTGTACAGGGTGAGTTTTCTCACCATGCCCTCTTCACACCCAATGCAGTGTTTTGTTCTCTGCCTCTCCCTTCTTTTATCTCAGGCTCTAAATTACTCTGGCTATACATTCACCCTCTGTTTGCAATGCCCTCTCATCTCTCAAAACATAAGGGGGTTGAGCATGGGAATTTTGGCGCTGAAGGCTGGCCACAGTGGCGTGGGGCATAGTGCCACTGCTAAATACTCATTCACCATGCAAACAAACCTGGGAACACTCTGCTTTAGCTGATGTTCTACCAATCCCAACGGCCATGGAGGCTATTTCCTACAAGTGCTGTTTTGAAACAACCCTCCCATTTTATAACCAAAAGGCACTGGTTGTCTCTTGACTCCAATGAAGAGACACACACCCCTTCTGCATAGCTTATTTCTGGCTTTGAAGGCACCGCAGATGTGCAGAGTCTGTCCTCAGAGGTGGCCTTCCCATGCATAACATCTGGCTTGGCACTTCTTAAATCCTAGTCTGTGCTTTCCTCAGGTGTAGTCCTGGTAAGGACATCTTCCTTTGGATTACTCCTTTCCCTTTTTCTCTGATGGTTATCAAGGCAGGAGTAAAAACTATCAAGCAGTTTTAGGAAAAAGAAAACACACACACATATATATATTACCAAAAACATCCTGCTTAAAACTGATTTTATGGCAGGATGTGAGCTGCAGCTGGAGTCAGCATCTGATTTGCTGGCCCCTGCTCTCACCAAACTACTTGTATATTATTCACAGTTGTAAATTGCTTTGAGATTTCTGGAAGACATTGCAGCAGATAAAACCCTATTTCTCTGCAGTCCTTTTAAATGTCCCATTGTAAAATCTATTAACATTCAGAGGGATGCCTAGGGATGAAAGGCAGAGGGGGAAAAAAATAAAAATCTCTAAGAGTATGCAGTGCCCCAGGCTTCATGCAATTTTACCTGAAAATGAAGCTTTTGTCAGTGTCTTTTCTCCATGGGGCTTTTCCATTCCCTGATGTAATCTGAACATTTTACTATCTGTGTCATTACTGAACGAAAGGGTGAAAATGTGATTTTTTTCCTTTTTTAAATTAAAGGGCTTTTTCCGCCCTATAGAAATGGTAAAAGAATATCAAATTATGGCCTGACAAGGTACACTTCTGAAAGAGAATCACCAGAGTACAGCAGATCTATATCTTATCTCTCTATGAAATTGCATGTCTGCACCATAGTATTGTAACAGATTTCAGCTGGGCATAAATTCATAGCATTGCAGGGTCTAAATAGGAAGCTTATTGGAGCCTAAATTGCAAGTGAACTATGTACGAACCAATTTCAATACTAATGAGATGTTAGCCATGCAGTCGCAGAATATTAGCAAGAAGCTGTGGCTGGGAATGTGGGGAGCTATTCTTCCCTCCCAGCAAGCCCCAAAATCACATTAGCCTTTGCCCGGGGCTGGGAAGGGAGACATGGTTCTTCTCACCATGGCTAGAGTCCTTCTTATCCAGTGCTTGAAGCGGGAGGTGGGTCCTTTGGGGCAAAGGTGGACAGGCTGCTGCTCCTGCCTCCTCTTCACCCCATGAAGAAGCAACATATGATTCTTTTTCTTGTGTGTTGGTTTTATTGTTTTTGTTTGTTTGCTTCTTTTTATAAGAAATACTAACTTTCAACAGAAACAAAGGGAGTTACTGTTCTGGTTGAAACATCATCAAAACTGCTTTTGACAGGTTTTTTTTTCTTTTGTCCAGACTTTATGGAGGATCCTCAAAGACTCAAACAAGCACCTAAGGAGAGCAATTAGCTAAGGGCACTTCTTTAATTAAGTATGAAATAATTGCTTCCTCCACCTAATACCACCTCCTTGAGCCAGAAGTCCTTGTATACTCTTAATTGGCTGGTTTTGCTTTTATTTTACTTTCATGATGTATTCTTTGAGTAATTAATTCAGATAGGAAAAATTTTTAACAATTATTTCTTCAAATGATGGTTGGATTGCTTGTTCTAGTGTTCATACATAGCTTTTCTCGATAATAAGGTTGCATATAAGGTTTAAGAGAGCGAGCAGCTGATTTATGGTAACATTAAGCATGTATGCGAACTTACATTTGAGACTGATAAATATGAGTCTTTAATATGCGCATGCATCATTTTTATGTTTCTTTTACAAAGAGGCTTTGAGTTGTGTGCGTATTATAAAATTACCCTGAAAAGAATGCCTGCAGTCTGCATGGAAGCTAAGGCTGTTGAAGGGTAATGAAATATGCATTTTCTGGTATACTGCATGCAGGTTTGCTATGGGAGCAGTATAAAATTTATGATATCCTGAGCTATTCATTTTCATTGGTTTTGAGAACTCAGGCCTTGTAAATGCTGTTACAGATAACTGTTGAAGCAGTTGTTCATTTGCAGCTTTAACTGCTTTTTTAATGACCGAGTTTTATTGCTGTTGTAATTAGTAAATCAGCTGTTTTTTGTTTCTGTGCTGGTTTACCTCCACATTTTCAGCTCGGTTTCTTAAGACAGTGATGTTGGGACAGTGGCTGTCAAGCTCTTCCGTAACCCTTTCTAAACTGTGCCTTATTTCAACCAAAGTTTATGTGTGCAGCTGATGTCTCCAAGATAATTGAGTTCCTGAAAAGCCTGTGGAAATTGCTAACTGAGTAGGGGAGGGGAGGATTTCAACCACTGCCACCAGTAAGGGAAAGGGTGGCAGGATTTGGCAACTGGGTTTGGCAGAAGCTGGCTGCCCGCACCAGCCTGGAGGAACTGATTAGCTCATCCTGCAGTTGGATTTCTAATGGAGGCATTTAGGTGATAATAAATACGAAGACTTCTCCCTTCAACTCACAGCAGAGTTGCAAATAATGTTGACTGGAAGAAGTGTGTTTTGGTATATGGGAAGGTGGCTGTTAGATGCAATCAAATGTTTTGAGTGAAGTCATTCTCTGCCCACCCATCCACTCCTCTCTGAAGCATTAGCTTTGTTTTTTGTTTCCTCTCCTCTATTTCTCTGTTTCTTCCTTGTTTCTTTGCTTATTTTTCTCTCCATTTTGTTTAGAACCGCAATGTGCAGTCTTTCCTCCCATCCTACTTCCCTTCTGTTTGTCTCTGCATCTTTAGTCTACCAAAAGAGTGTTGTGGGGGCATGTAAAGCATCATCATGCTTCAGAGTTGATATTTCCAGGTGGTTGATGAAGAGTCTTCACACCCCAGTGCTGTTGTTTCAGGCTCTCTGCAAACTCAGAGATGTTGTCGTGTCAAAAATACCTGTTGCCTACAGCTGGCATGGACCCATGAGCTATTGGTGGAGAAACCAAATGAAAGCTTGCAGCATGCAAAGCTTACCTGTGGCATCACTGTATGACTTGTTCTGGGTACAGATCATGGGACAAGCATCCAGATAAATTAATTTTTTATTTATTTATTTTTTAAAGTAGCTGGTGCGGTTGCTGCATTAAGAACCCAACAAGGACAGGCTCAGCAAGATGAACCTCTTCCAGCCCTGAAGGCCCCATTCAAAATAGGAGCAAATGGGTTGGTTTCCCTTCTACACCTTGAGTCAGGGTATAGACAGACACTAGGCATAAGACATGGAGCTGAGCCTCCCTAAGAAGACATTAAGGAGCCTGTTGACATGGTATGGTACATCAAACCATCAACTTCACAAGCCCTCAGCATTTTCACAGGGAAAGGAGAGGATAATGAGGTGCATAAGCACCTAGAGCAGCAGCAGCAGGAGGGAGAGGAGATTTCTCCAGGTGCAGGGAGGTGGAAAGACCCATAACACTGTGATTCCCATTAACATTTTCAGTGGACACAGAAAGATGCTTTCTCACTCACACAAAGGCCTTCCTAGGGAGTCAGGACATGAATAACCCGTTTGATGTAGTGCCACAAAAAACACATGAAAAAGGGGATAAATACCCCCGTTGCCTGAGTCAGACCTTCACTGCTAAACAGGAAAATAAGCATTCATTACTGTAAAGCCTTCCAGTGAAGAACAACATCCCAGTGATACTGCAGGGCTGGCTGTGGGTGGACAGTCAGACCCAGAGATCTGGAACTGAGAAGATCAACAAGAAGAAGCTGGGGTGAGAGAGGCTGGGTGAGAAGCCAGAGAACTGGGGTTTTGCAGGCTTTTGTTCTGTGGCCATTCTTAAAAGCTATCAAAACCCTAAAAAATGCTGTGTGGTTTCCTTTCTTTTCAGGTGGATAGGAATGTGCTTGCCTTAATGTCCCACTCCTGCACTTTCTGATCATCAAAACTACAGTGCACAAGGCACAGTGTCATATTTCTTTGGGACAGCAGGCCATAAAGGGTCTGTCAGGGATCATCCAAAGCTTGGTAATGCAGAAACACCCAATGCAGTCATCTTTGTTATGGATTTCAAAAAAAGCTCAAAGTAATATGACTTGCAATCTGCAATGAAGGAAACAGTAATCACAGTACAGGACCAGTTTTTAACAGTTTTGGGTATGAATTTGCGTAAGATGTCTGCATCCTTACTTACCTAAAGACAAAATTCCTCAAGTATTCATCAGATATGATGATGGTTTAATCTTATTATTAATGATTCTAACACACTTTTGTACAGTTATGATAGTGTAAATAATGTGTGTTATCAACTTAAGGGGTCATTAAACAATTTTTGCAGTCAAATTCTAAACCAGCTTCCCATAGGCTGTGGGTCTCATCTGATTGGATGTATTATCGGGGATGATTTTGATGTTTTTGTGTCAGAAAACCACCCCTAAAGGATGATTCATCCCATTGTAAGACAAGGAGACCTCAGATAGCTGTGAGATAACCCATTACAACTCTTACAACAACAAGGTGCCTAGACCTCCAGCCAAACCAAACCACAGTATTCCTATCAGCATCAAAGGTTTATATACAAGTCTCGCCAGAACCCCCATTTACAGAGGCCTATGGGGAAGCCCAGAGCAGTTCCCATAGGCAGGTTTATGACAATGAGGAATGGTCTGGTGCTGGACTGGATGATGAAAAAGCTTTTCCTGGATGAAAAATGGATGAAGGATGCCTAGAAATTAGGAAGGATCCCTTTTGCGCTCTCCCACACTCCAGTAATGCCTGTGTTTCATGCCAGGAGCATGGTTGTCTGGTCTTCTTCTCTACTGTAATCCTCCATTTCATATTTTGAATTATTCTCAAGTGGTATAATTGGCGAATATCATCTGCTCAAGGGATACCAGCTGTACACATTGGCCTTGAATTGGTTTTGGTATGCTGCTCCAGGCAACGTGGAAGAACCTCTGAAAGGCAACTGGTAAGAACATTTTTCACATCTTTTTCAGGAGCTTATTATTCCAAAAAGATTTTTTGTGGGTTTTTTTGGGGTTTGTTTTTTTTTTTAAACCAAGCACTGGATTCCAGCTTCCCAAATATACCACGGTTTGTCATTTGAAGAGGGCTTTGGAAATGAATGGAGCACTGATCACAATTAGTACAAAGCAATTTAAAATTATTTTAAGAGCTTTCATAACATGAAGTGTTCCAATAATTTGTAATTACTTAATGTTTCACCTGCTCTGAATCCCATTTACTTCCCAAATCAAGCCCTTGAAGGGCTTTGAAGTGGCACATTTCAAAATGAACAGGGTAACCTGGAGTAGCTGCTAATTCTAGAAGCACTTGTGGTGCTCCTGCATAACAACGAGGTTTTTTTTGGATGCAATCCCCAAATAGCCACTGAAAGATTACCCCCCAAAGGAGACAGGAAAGCTAAGGTAAGACATGGGACATCTGAATGCAAGTAGGATGGGCATCCCATCACACGTTGGCTGTGGGAGCAGCAGCAAGCATTAAAAACATGCTCTGCAGACCACCTCAAAGGAACTGATGGAAGTTGAACCTGTCAAAAGTGATGGGAAGCCACCAAAGATTATTACTTCCCCAGGGCTCCCATATCCACCACCCCCACCTGGAGCAGGACCCACAGGATTGGTCGGCAAATGTCTGGCTGTCTCTTTGGTCAAACTCCAGGTTACAGCTGAAACCAGCCTCCACGGACTGACCTCAGAAACTTGTCTTGCATTTTTGGAGAATCTTTTTGCTGATTCCTGCTCCCATTTTTTGCATGTCCCCAGGGTGCAGAAGGGCTGGATTCATACAGAGAGATTATCCTGAAGAGATTTCACTAACCAATGGGTGAAGCCCACTTAGGGCTGTCAATTGTTACACAGTGTTGCTTTAAAGGCTAAGATTATCCCCATGTAGCACAGCACAAGCTCTCCAGGCTGCACGCAAGCAGACCTCCAGGAGTACTCAGCTTTAACCTTTCACTTTAGAGCTGGCCTGAAGCTAGAAGAAAAGCCTAGATGGAGTCAGTGGCAAACCTTAAATCTCAGAACGTGGAGGACAATCAAATCATTGTCCACCAAGGGGAAGAGTATAATTGCATACTCACGGTACTGGCCAACTCTGAAACACCTTCTCTGGGGAATGGAAGATACTATGTCAGGTGGAGCACAGCCTTCATGCTTCCAAAAGGTCTCTGCAGAAAGGTTTTGGCAACATGTCTGACAAAAGAATATTTTTTCTCCAGGATCAGTTACAGTAAGAACAAAAGGTGACACTTCTGCACAGCTGACCATTAGCTATGGTAAAAACACATGGTCAGCAAACACCTTCTAGGGCTCTATTCAAAGGGCCATAGCTAATGCTTATGAAGGAAAGGTGTTCTGTATTACCCTTGATAATCAGTGCAAAATTAGGTTTACTGAATGTCTGTACTAGTGAAAGTGCTTCCTTTTGCCTTGAAAGCAAATGTTACCTTTAAACAAAGAAGAAAGAGTTAGGTTAAAGGTTCTACAGGAGCTTGTAATGAAGAAGCTGGATCTCAGGCACCAGCAGCCCTGAAATGGTTAATGATAGGGGCTCATTTGCAAATGCAGGTGTGCCTGATCAGCTAATTGGGAAGAGCTGCAGTAAAAATGAAAAGAAGAGAGAAAGGCAGCTCTGGAATTTGCAAATAGAGCTGGGATGGTGAATAAGGGAGCAGGGAGGCTCTGAGAGTTATTTCAGCTTCTGGGAAAAAGCTTTTCTCTAGTCTGAGGGGGTCTCCAGGATTCCCCATCTTTTAGAGAGGAAGCATTGCTCTAGGCAGGAGGCTCACCTTCCCTTGGTGTGGTGCAAGTAGTGGGTACAGAGACAGCTGTCACGAGAAATCAGTTGCTCCTATACAGAACTTCCTTGGGAGAGTTAGCATAGACAGCAAATAACACGGCAATAAACAAAAAGGAGCAGAGGTCCTAGAATCTTTTACAAAAGAGAGAACAAACAAGGGGAAGAGGGTTGGTCTTAGTGCACAGGTCTGATTGATAGGGAGAGGAGGTCTGTTGCTGCTTGCTGAGGAAGGAAAGTGGGTGTCAGGGTGGTGGGGATGCAGGTATGGACACCAGTGATGTCGAACTGGGAGGGAGACTTGGAAGGAGCTCTAAGGAAAGTCAAATGGTGAGTGTGCTACATGAGTGGCGTGCTGACAAAGTCAGGCAGTGGCCCCTGATGCTGCTGGGGAAAGGGCAGGCATCTCCCCAGCACTGTGTGCCAAGAAATGTGTCATAGGGAGGAGGATGGAAGGCTCCAGTTTAGCTTCTAGCCATAAAGAGCCTGCAGGGTAACAGCAAACCCTCCTAAAAGGCTTTTCTTCACTTTCTCAAGCACTTCAGCACCTTCCCACTTTTTAAAATGGTGCTATTATCACCCAGTGCATCATCTGAAATGTAATTAGCTGTATTTCTTCTGTAGGAAACACTGATTTGCCGCACTTATTTGGGTGGGGGCAACCACCAACAGTCAGGAATGGGAGGGTTGGGGGGCTGCTGTGCAACAGCTTCTGTCAGAAACTGGTTTGAATACAGGCAGAAGCAGCTGTAAAGGGACTAAATGGGTAAGTGCTGAAAACTTCACATGGGATATATGAATGATACAGCTTGTTATCCTGCTTTGGTTTTGCTGAAGTTAAAAGCTATTCAGCTTCAAAGTCTCTTCTGAGTAGCACTTCCTGCATCACAAATTATTCTTAACAAAACCTCACATCAGAGACAGGAATCCATGCTTGCAGCTTGGGTGTGAGGAGAAAAAATGCTCCTAAAATGTGTTCCAGAACTAGAGAGAGAATTAGTATCTTCTGGTGAGCTCCACAATCTTGCCTTCCCTGAGCTTGTCTGGACTTAGTATTCCTACAGCACCTCAGAAGTATCAGAAGGTGCCTTATAGCCTGTATTAACTTGGACCTCTTCTGGGGAAAGTAGACTTGATCCCTTTTCAGAGTGCGACAGGTTCTTTAAAATATTTGGGTTGAGAAATGGCACTTTTCAGAATGCTCTGCAATGGATGGCTTGTAGTTACTAAAGCATGTTAGTGGCTCAGGAGAGAAAACTTGCTGTGAATACGTTTGAGTGTAAGAATCAACATGCTGCTGCTGTTTGGGATGGACATTATTTTGGCTTCTGACGGCATCATGCAAAGTTCTTGCTATGGGGCTGGGCTGCACCAGGGACATCTGTGTCTTCTCTTCATGGTAGAGCTCTGGTGGTTGCATTGCAATAGACCCTTTGGCTGGTCCTGCTGATACGGAGTCCTCATTAGCTTTTTGAGAAGGGGGATGTGATGTTCCATTTGTTCCGACTGCCTTCAGCAAGGATTTTGGTGTTCCTCAGTGAAGAAACAGGGCTGTGAAGCGAAGGAGGAAAAGCATAGAGCATCTAGAGCAAAGGACTTCTCATTCTCATTTCCCCCAGCAAGAATTACATGAAATTACAGCAGAGAAGTGCAAATGCTTTATTTCACTTGAAGAGCTCTGCCTTCAAGTGGTATTTGGGCTTACTTTCCAGCTTTCTGTTCTTGAGAGACAGAAAAGCTGGAAGGGAAATGGCTTCAGTCACGCTACATTAAACCTGGGTTTTGACACTATTCCTTCCAGAGAGCCTTCAAGAGGCTCCCAAGTCTCTCTGGAAGCGCAATTTCATTGGAAAACTGAGGAATTCATGCCTCTGCAAAGCCTATGCGTGCATTAGTACGAGGAAAAGTGGATTTCTCACCAAACAAACCCAATTGATTAGATAAACAAGGAAACGGGTTCCCGAGCAGCAGGGACGCAAGGTTGTCACACTGAAGAGCAGCTCAGCAAACATGGCATGAACACAGCTGGGCCAGCTCCTCCTACACAGGCAAACACATGCAATGGTATGGGCACCATAGCAAGTTACCTTCTCTCATTTCCAGAGCAAATGCAAAGGGTTTAATGAGTGTGAGAAGAGAGGGTAAATATTTACACTGATGAGCTCAAGCAGGCAAATAAATCAGGCTTCTAACAATTGAGGCAAACATTGTGCCTTAGCTGCAATTCAAAGGAAAATTTGTATTTTGAGTCTGGATCTCCAAAGTAGTTTTCTTCCTCCAACAAACTACTGCAAACTGCATTCCTTGTCAAAGAGCATCAGAGGCAAGGACATTCAATTAAGTCTGTGCAAACACACATGGTATCAGCAATCCTAACTTGAGATGGAGGAAGAAATAGGTTCTTGTTAGATTTGCAGCCACATTAGATAAATTTTTGCCTCTTTGGCAAGCTGAGATCAACTTGCTCTCATGCTGCCAAAGTTGAGTATTTGAGCAGCAGCCCTGTGCCCTCAGCACACAGTAACCACCTCTCCGATCAGCCTTTTGTGACAAATAATTACTGTTGAAATGCTAGAAGTCCCTACAAAGCCTCAAGTAAACACAACATCGATGTTTTTATAGGCTCTGCAGATTCAGCTGGAGAAAACAAGGGTTGCAGATACAAAGGCCAAGGCCATCTCACCCACATAAAGCTGTTATGGCTGCAGAGAGAAATCTGTACTGCTGATGGAGTGATGCAGAGTTGCTCCAGAGCTGCTGCAGCTTCCCTCTCTGCAGCAAAACATTCACGACAGTGGCCTGAAAGCCTGCAAAATAAATCATTCTTCCTCTTGCTCCTGGTGTGAGGCAGATGCTCTTGCAATTAAGGAACATGCATCTCAGAAGATACTCCGCCAGGCTGGGACATGGGCTCATGCTGAACTGAAGGTAAGAACAAGCTCAAAAAGAAACAGCAGTTCCTCTGTCAGTTTGCAAAACCATCCATCTACAGCCCAGCAGAGCTGTTCTAACACACTGGCTGTGCTACTGCCAAGTAGGGACAAGGCAGCTTACGTCCGTGGAACCCTGCAGATCTTGGGCATGTCAGCGTGCTGCCTCCGAACCTTTCATTTTCTGGGACTGCCACCTCAAAAGCCTTTTTGCAGCAGTGCAGTGGTTATGGCTGCCTTGGGATTTGGGGCTATACTCGAAAAGGGGACTCAGGGATGTCTCCTTCACTGGCAGATGACAGGCTTTCCCCTCATATTAGAGGTCTAGGCATCTCAGATCTCATTAAGGCTGCCCTAAAAGCCATGGTCTATTGTTCTGGGTTGTCAGCAGGTAAGCCAACAAAGCTTTACTGCCCTGCAATAGTATGGCATGGTGAGGAAGCCTGAGAAGTCCAGAGTGGACAGGCAGTGATTTGTTGTGAGATTTGGGAGTCAAGCTCCAGCTAAGTGGCAATTTAGTCAAGAGACTGGTCTCAGCCTCTTTCCTGCTTTCCAAGGGCAGCCCCTGGCCAGCCTAGCCAGAGTGAGGGGCTCCCATCTGTGTCCCCAGTTCAGCAGCTCCCGGCATTCTGCAGTGTTCCCCATCGTATTGCAACCAGCAGCAGAGGAGTGTGAACTATTGATTCGCGGGCATTGCAAGCTCACTTAAACAGATGGGCTTTTAGAAGTAAATTAGAGGAAGTGTGCAACTAGAAAAGCATGAAAAATGTGTATGGTTCCTTGAGCTAATTGCAGCAGTAATGCATGTTTACTGACAAGGCTTTCCTCATGTAAAAAGCAAACCCCATTTATCCAATTTATCCATTTATCTGAAAAGCAGATATCATGATAAACAATGACTTAGCAGCAAGTCCACAGCAATAATTCAGCATTTTTTCTGAGGAGTAAGTAGAAGGACAGGCCTTGGCATAACAGTTTTGTACCTCAAGTGGAAATTACTCAATTCTGAAGTCTGAGAGGACACTGGCAGACCTTACTCCTAGTGGGTGCTGAATTTCAGTTAGGCTTCATCTTCATTTGCCATGCCAGCACCAGGCTCTGAGTTAAAAATATTATCTTTGCTTTGCTTTTACAGAGCACCATACTCCAGCTGAGCATCCCCATTGCTTATAGGAAATTACAGTATATTCTTATTACTTCTCATGATATCCCTCACAATCAAATCACTTCTTATTCCGCTCTCTAGGCCTAATGACTTCAGTGCTTGTGATGCCTCTCTGCATCATACTGTTCTGGTTAATTACTTTTTCTCACTGCCAAAAAGCTAACAAACAGAAATGCAGCAAGAGAGTTTGGGGAGGGTGGGTGGGGAGGGGGTGGTGCATTAAAAAGAAAGAAACCATGAAAATTTGAAATGGTTGCAAAAAGTTTTACTTTCTTTGCATGAAAGGTGTCCAGTGTGCATTAACATTTCTAGATTCAGTAGAGAATAGTAATTTCTGCTTGTAATTAAATTCTTAGTCTACATCCAAGTTGCCTTTCATAAACAGGAGGGCAATTAATGGCTTTCTTCAGTGCTATATGTCTCTTTCTTCTTGTAAGTCTGCCCGACAGGGAAACAGTCTGTTACAAGGATTCGATACCTGTTTGGGTCAAAAGGATGCCTACATAGGAATACAGGTTTCAAGTCCCAGCCTGCTGGTGATCTATATTTACAGATCCTATCATATACTGAACGATTCATTAATGAGAGATAGGAAAGGTAGAACCAGGATGGGAGATGCAATAAAAAGCTTACCTGTTATTCTAGCAACCCAAGAAACACCTTGATAGATTGGTTTCCTTTAGAAAGAGGAAAAAAAAATAAAATCCTGCACTTCCTGTGTTTAATGGTGGTGTCCACTGCTGTTAATGGAGACAGCCAACAATCTCCTCATCAGTTTTGATTATCAATTCTTTCCTGAAGGTGGCATTCAATTTTTGTTAGCAATGTTTGCCCACAGGACAGCAAATATCAGGCTGACCTGAGAGTTGTTCCTCACTGGCTGTCCTTTGGGTGCTCATTGTTCACAAAGCTGTGTCCAACTTACTTCACCTTAGTTACAGCCTCATGCATCATCCTCTCCCAGTTTTTTGTCTACTGCAGGCATCGCATTGCTGTGTGTTGTCAGACAGCCCACGTTTGCTGGAGAGTTTCCTGGCAGTCTTTAAGCCTCTTAAACCAAACACGTGAGAGCGTTTAGCAAGCTACATTTCACTATCAAATGTGTTCCTGGGTAGCATTCACACATAAGCACGCCATTGATGTTCCCAAAGCACCAGTCTTACCAGATGTGTAATGCGGAAAGCTTCTGCTAAAGCTCAGCTTCCCTCCAGGATGCTGCTTTGGCCTCAGGAAGGGAGCAATCAAGTGTATGTGTCAGCTTTGTGAACATGTGCCCCAGAAAGCTTGGTAGCCTATCTGCAAGATGTGCAGGTCTGGGTCCAGGGGCATAGGAAAACCTTCACAATGATGGGAAAAGCTCCTTTCTTGGCTGGATGACCTTCTGACACCTTTCACGGCTGCAGTGAGTGGATTAAAGCAGCTACCTGGGGAACATGAGATGAGAGTAGATATCACTAAACCTCCTAGCATAAAATTCTGCGACAGGTCCTACTTTAGGATAAACCTGATAAGCTAAAAGAAGTTTTGGGGTAGAAATCATCAGGGCAGTTATGACTTGAATGCTCCCAGGTGAGGGTATGATGCTACCAGAGAGGAGAGTCTCTTCCCATGTGGGAAGGCATGTTGAGAACATCTTCATCATGGAGCTGGGAGAATATAGTTGTTTAAAGCACCTTGTGTTAGCATTCCTAGACAGTGTGTAATATGATTTGGAGAAAACTCCAGGAACAAACTTGCCAACGAAGTTTTCCACGTTGACAAGCAGGCACTCTTTATTGCGGCGCTGGGAGACACAGGGGATAGCTCCTCCTAACGTGTGTCCCCGTACTGCTACACAAGCCATCCTTATGTAGCTACTGGGCATACATACATACATACATACATACATATTCATGAGGCTATGTATGGATTACCTCATGTTCTAGAAAGTGTCCCGCATGGGTACAGAAATGTGGTAGTGGTCTCCGAGGGTTGTTTACTTCTTCCAACAATCTTCATCACTTCTGGCAGCCTTTGAAGCGTGCGCAGTAGAAGTTTATACAAACTTAAT
>WYDI02039970.1:0-16692 GCA_009867235.2 Psittacus erithacus
GTAGGTTGAAATCCCACAAGAGAACAAGGGCAAGCAATCACGTGACTTCTCCCAGTTGTTTGAAGAACACTTCATCTTTAGCTTCATCCTGGCTAGGTGGTCTATAATAGACTCCTACCAGGATATCAGCTTGGTTAACCTTCCCTATGATCTTCACCCACAACCATTCAGCCTTCTCACTCACAACATTGAGTTCAAGGCAGTCGATGCACTCCCTGACATACAACACAGGCCCACCACAATTTTTCCCTTCCGATCCTTTCTGAAGAGCATGTAAACCATCCATTGCAGCCCTCCAATCATATGAATCTTCCACAATGTTTCTGTGATGGCGATTATGTCATGATTTCCCTTCTGCACAATGGCTTCCAGTTCTTCCTGCTTGTTGCCCATGCTGTAGGCTTTAGCATAAATGCATTTAGGCTGCCCTGTGGATCTGGACTCCAACAGCAGCTTGCTACCTCGTGGCTCATTTCTAGCGAGCCTGGCGTTATCCCTTTCTCCCTTCCAACTTAGTTTAAAGCCCTCTCTATAAGCCTTGCTAGCTCCTTGGCTAGAATACTTTCCCCACTTTGGGACAGGCGTACACCATCATCAATAGACCTGGTGCCGTACAAACCGAACCATGGTCAAAACCTCCAAAATTCTGGCACTGATACCAGTGACAGAGCCAGTGAGTTTTTTCTAATGTAACCATTGTCATTGTTTATTGCTGGCAGAAGGGGTGAGAATGCTACTAGGGCTCCCAAACCCTGAACCAGTTGCCCCATAGCCCCGAGTCCTTATTGAGTCCCCTCAGGCTCCTTGAAGAGATTTCCTCATTGCCCACCTGGAAAACTCATAAAGGACAGTAGTTACAGGGCTGTACCAGAGGAGTGAGTTTTCTGGGGATGTCCCTCACCCTGGCCCCAGGGAGACAACAGACTGCCCTGTGAGTCAGGTCAGGTGGACATATGGGGCATTCTGTTCCCCTTAGGGTGGAGTCACCAACCACCATCATTCCTTTTTTTTCTAGTACATCTGGTTATAAAATGAGGTGTTCTCTGACTCTGCTGTGGGGGGGTCTCCTGACCTGGATGATCCCTTATCATAGTCTTGTCCCCTTTGCTGAATTACCAGGATCTCAGATCTGTTGTAAAGGGGTACTTGGGAAGGTGCCATGAGCTGGGGGGTAATACACCATCTACTCCAAGGTGTAACCCGCTTCCAGCCTCCCCTGTCTTATAGGCCTCTTCCATCTTCCTGGTGTCAAGAAAGTAGTGGATCCTTAAGTTCTTTTGGTCCAGGTGGCTGACTTGATTCTTTCAGGGATGGTAGAATGCAGGTCCACCAATCTCCTCCTCAGATTACCTTATGCACCTTAGCCATTCCACATCTTCCTATAGCTCTACCACCCCACAGAGAAAATCATCAACCTGCTGACATCTTACACAGCTACTATCTAACATTGCTGACAGGCTCTGGTACTCACTACAGCCAGCTGCCAGGACAGCTACGTGTTTATAAGGGACCTCTGTCTGGGTCGCCGTGTCCTTCCTGGTCAGCAGAGAGGGTTTAGTTTGCTTTCAGCCAAGAGGATGCTATCCTAGAACACTGTCTCCATGACCACAGGCTGAGCTCATATCTGCAGCCAGCCAGGATACTGAGCCCTGCCAGTGGGAACTGCTGCATTCCCTCTTGCACTGCCTCTGTGAGGCAGTGGCTCAGTCAGCAGCAGTGCTGGCCTCTGGACCAAGCTTGACAAGGCCCTGGGGCTCTGTGGGTGGCTCTGGGTGTTCAGGATCGAGCTGCCAGGACGTTGCAATTTCCCCATTCTCCCATGGTCCTCTCTGGAGCCACTCACCTTGGCAACTGTCCGTAGAGCAGGAATGAGTACAGCTGATCTGCGCAGCATACCTTGAATTTCAGCACAGTATCCTGTCCATGAAGTGTGATTTTGGCTGAAACAGTGGTGCTTGGCCCTGCTGGAGCACAGACCCCATGTTGTCATACAGGCTTGGCTGGTAAGTCCTGCCTCACTGCCCCTGGGAGGACACTTTAAGCTCCCATCTCCCAGCCCCAGGAGGCTGCTGGTCCCTGCTGTGACATGAAGTGTGGAGAAGATAGTAATGATCACAGTTCTCATGAGAACTATAGACTCAGAGTGTGGAATGACTGACCAAAAGCAGTATAAGTAAAGCTAAAATTATCTGACTTAATTCTGGTGTGTTAGATATGAAATGCAGTTATTATACTTAATGTGTTTGTCAGATACACAAATTTGAGATGTGTTCTTGGTGTCCATTTTTTCCTTTCTTCAAGGACTGAAGTGACATTTCATGGCAGCAGACTTCTTTGTCCTAACAGTTCTTTATTGTCTCCCTGTCAATCTGTATTGATTTAGACCTGAGGCAATGGGACAAAGGAATCTCTGGTGATAGAAAACACATATGAGTTACTTGCCTCTAAGTACAGAGCTTTTCTATGTTGTGAAAAGGGTGATACAGGAATCCACTAAAACACGATGGTCTAAGGTGAAGGAACTCCATCAGAATGCAATTTTTGGGGTGGTTTATTAGAAACTGCTTGGTTTCAATATCAAGGAAGTCTCTGGGAATCACTTAAAAATAATAATACTGTGCAAAACAGAGATTCTCAAATCCTTTGAGGATTTTGGAAAAATATTTCTTGATGATTTCAATTCAAGAGTAGCCATTGTCCTATATATTCCTGAAGGTTATAATCTCTAAATTCTCTAACCCTATTAGCAAGCAAAGATAGTTTATTTGGATGCACAATGCATTCATACATACATGTGCATATATATCTGGGTGCATAAGTGCGTGTGTGTGTGCATGAACATGTTTATCTATGAATATGTATATAACCCATGAATTTTTGGTAAATACATGCATGTGCACATATATGTATACGTGCGTATATGTATACATATATGTAACCTATGTTTTATGGTAGATGATGCCAATGTAGTTAAAACTTAAAACATGGATGACACATCATGGTTGACTTGGATCAGCAGATAATACCTTTGGCTGGAATAACAAAGGGGAAATGTTCTAAAGAACATTCAATTAATTTTTGGGACTTCAATTAATTTTTGGGATCAGCCTTTTTAATATAAAAAAATATTTATTTAATGTCTTCATCATCTCCTTCTTCTGTGCTTGGTAAGAAAAGACAACACTACATTTTGTCATGTTTCTTTCTCTGTCATGCTTTCATTTGAAATGTTTAGTTCTTCACCTACAAGCTGTAAGATACATTTTAGAATGTCAAAGACATAGACACATTTTCCAAACTGCAAAAAAGGACAGGACTGCTGGTTAAAAACATTCAAAGAGTCAGAACATCTAAAACAATATGAGACAGAAGAGCATAGATAACCATTTTACAGGAAACAGACTCACAAGGTGGAAAGCAAAAATGTACTTGGTATTGCATTCTTTAGGCAACCCTGGAATGTGTTCTTTTTTAAATTCTTTGTTCCAGAGTCACATGAAATGTCTATTTTTGTACGACTGAAAATGAAATAAAGAAATACAGAGTTAAAATTTCAGTTGCCATCTAAGCTCGCATGGCAGCCGTTTTGATAGTCTGAAGTCCCTTTAAAGTTCCAGTTTGACAGAAATAAACTATATAAAATTCCTCTGACTAATAGTTGGGTTAGATGCTTCTTTGGCCTAATTGAATGAATTTAATTTAATTTTCAAGGACTTTTAACTTCTGTCCCAAATGAGAATTTAAAAAACCGCTGCTATAGTGGAACAGCCTGGAAAGAGATGACACATATTTCAGTTTATCAGGAAAGCAGTACAAGTGGGGCATTTAAATATACAGCCTTATAGGCCTACTGGAACTAATTGGCTATAATGTTTCTTAGCTGTATTTGAAATTTAACTAATTGGTAAATTAGAGCTGCAAAGAGCCATACCCCAGAGATTAAAACTCTAGCACAAGCTTCCCGTTCTTTATCCATTAGGTTAATAGCTCACTTGCCTCACTCATTTCTGTCGCTTGTGTTTATCTATTTTCATGAAGAACTGGAGAGAAGAACTTTTGCTATTCCCTATCAAAATTAGACACTCTTCTGAATCCAAGCTGCAGCAGCCAATTGAATTTGACACAGAAGCAGCAGTGATGGGCACCGAAAGCTTGGCTTGTGACAAGAAACAGATGTAAAATATGATCCAAGCTTAGAGATTCAGAATTAGGAACTTTGCAGTTTCACTGTAATATTTTCGTTTTTCATTTGCCATACATTTTAAAACTGTGTTTAAAATGAATGAATTTATTTCCTTTGTTTCCTTTACATAACTTGCTCATAGTGAGACATATGCTTCCTAAGAATTCCAGTCATTCTGGTCATAGATTTTATGTCAAAAAATTCTGAAGAACAACATGATTAACTTCTAATAAGCAAATGAAATATTGTCCTTACTGAAAGAGTCTGATTTATTCTAAGACTTTAAGAACTTTTACTGCTACTATTGTAAGGAAAGGGGTTTCTCCCTAAGTGTGAGTAATCTTACATGTCTGAAATCTCTGCCATAGATTTTTATGTCTTGAACTTAAGTGGCAATGGTTTCTGTCAAAGTGACAGCCATTATGTTTCCTGATTACAGCAAAATTGTTATGAGAGGCAATTAAGAAACAGCTCTGCACTGATAGAGCCAAAAGTACATGTCCCAATTTTCACCCTTAGATAAACTATTTTATAATGCTTCAATATATTAATGTTTCATCATTAACATTTCATTGTACAGAACTCAGATAATTTAGCTGCAGGATTCTGAAAACCTGGCTTTCCTTGTTTTCATCTTTATGTTGCTATATCCCATGTACACCCAATGTACACCAGACGTTTCCCTTTGGTTGTCCATTTATTAGCCTGTGTGATAATCTCTGGGTTGGGTTTTTGGTTTTGGATATGAGTTGGTTTTTTTTCCCTCCCAAAAAAAAAGGATTGACTTGAAGTGTTCACAATGAAGCTGGCCACTTATGTAGCAAAGCAATAAAGTAAATCAATTCATTTGACAGACATATCAAATAACACTACTACAGATTTTTTTTTTTAAGGATGGAAGTTGGACAGTTCAGAGCCGTATCTTAAGTTCTACTGATCAAAGACAATCTGTCAAATAATAGTTAGAGTTAACAGCACCAAGCAGTATTCTGACTACTCATACAACTGATAATTAGCAGCAGAAACAGCAGCACAAGCAAATGATCAATAACTATAATTCCCCAGTTGCCCATACTACAGGATACTACTCCACTCATAGAAATCTACTAATGCGAGTGGAGTTATGCCAAGGATAGTAGAATCCTGAATACATTGCATTGTTCTGTATTGATGGAGGACAGATGGGAGTTTGAGTATCTGTACCAATACCCTTCTGTAGATTAAATGATATCTCAGCACTATGTTGAATTACTGTTTCATCATTAACCAAAGTGGGAGGTGAATTTAACAACTAGTTTCAATGGGAAGTTCTGTAGTCTTTTGAAACATGTCATAGGACTTTTTTTGAGGTTGTGTGTCTTCTCAAGTTGAATCCTAGAAAAAAATGCTTTTTCAGCAACACCTACTGTCTTTTACATTAATGTAATATTTTTATATTAGTATTTTTAATATTATATCTTGTACTCATTGAATAAAAATAATCTAAAAGTATTTTCATACAGCACAGTATGTCATATTAAAAAACCACAGGATTGTATAATCAGTACCTCTGCTTAAAAATATAGCAATATGCATGCAATGAGTTTAATTCTAGAATTTCATACTGAAAATATTAGATGAAGTGCTCCTACACCATTTTTTTTCTACAAAAGCTGACTTTGAGATTAATTTAAGTAGCAGTAATACAATCTGAATTCATTGCATGTTAACACATCCACTGAAACCTTTGGAGAGACTGCTGTCACAAATTATCCATTACACATGTAAGTTTAGAAGCAAGCACTGTCATGGGTATGAGTTTGTATTAAGGATTTTGTCTTAGAACTGGTATTATGTCTTCAGAACTATTTCAGCTTTGGGGGGAAAACAAACAACATATACTTAAAATCAAGGTTGCAACTACATTTCAAGAAACAACGAATCAATACAAGGCTCAAAATTGAAACCAGTGCAAATCTGTGCCTTAATGTCATTATTTAACCCTGAAGAAATTGCCATCAAAAAGTTGAATGAATATGAAGCAAGGAATAAATGATGAAACCAATTTCAACATGCATGTGAAATGAACAGTTTTAAACCCAGATGAATTCTACCAGATATTCTACACTTTTAACTGATAGAAAACATCTTTATTGATTAAAGAGGACGAACAGTATGAGTAAAGATACTGTACTGTCTAAACTAAAAAAGTAGACCACATAGACTAGGACTTGAGGAAATGCAGCAACTGGGACTTGACGTATCAAAGGTCAACAAGAATGATTAAAATACTGAAAAATATTCCATATATTGCGAACTTCAAAACCTCAAAGTAGTTAGCTTGACAAGAAAATACCATGGCTTTGGAGTTTAAGGCATTATTTTATCATTGTTTACAAGGTCTCAATTATTTTCTTGAGATATCTGAGTATGTGCTAAGGATCTACACAATGCTGACAGGCATGTCAAAGGACCTTTTGTGTGACTGTGCCCTCTGAAATAACACTGTGTCATGGACTGTAGTGTATGGGGAATACATAAAGCATCTTGAAGGTAAGTAGGAGGCTATATCTAGGCGACTGAGTAATTTACTTGCCATCTAGGAAAATGAACTGGAATAATAGATTATTCAAAACCACTTGCAATTGTACAGTGAGGTCCAATAGCTAGAAAAAAAAAATAGGAACAGGGCACAGAACATTCAGAGGTAACTTTAAGGGCAGCCAAGGGGTTGTGGGTTTATTTTACCCTAAGAAATGTCTTAATATGCAGACTTTATGAAACATATAATGTTATTTCAACCCCAGCAACTACATTTGAAAAACAACTCTATGATTCCAGAATGGAGGCTGTCAGATTATGTAACAGTAATCCCTATTGAATACAAAATCTACTAATAAGTGCAGTAAGGACTGTGATCTATGAGGCCTCCATTTTCAGTTCTTCCTGAAATATGTTTTAAGTGAAAAGGCTGTATGCTAATGGATAGCATGTATTTGATATAAAAAGACAATCTAAACGTGAAACTTTGAGCTGCTCAGAAAACAAAATTATGATGTTAAAAACCCATCATAACAAACACTGATTCTGATTTAAAATGAAGAATACACATTATAAATTTTCCTGGATGTTTTTTTTAAAAAGCTTTTTTTTCTTTTAAATGTTACATATTCCTCATATAGAGTGGCATTTTTTATTAACCCAAAATCCTTACTGTTATATATATTAATTAAATTCTTAAGTATTATTGATTGCGTCTAACAGGATTTTTAATACAATGCATTATGTACCTAAGAAATAGTTTTGATCATTTTCAGACTTAAAATTGCAAAGGCTACAGCTAAACTTGCAGCATTTAAACTCTATCTAGTTCATTGCCAGTCCTAGAGCCCCAGGACCCCAGGCTTCACATATTTCTGCCAGTAGAAGACAGAAGAGAGCTTGATATTTATCTGCAAATATGAAGTGTGAGTTTTAAGGATCTCTAGGAATGGGAAAAAATAGCGATAAAGCTATTTTAACGGATAGTCTTGTCAAAATAGTTAACAAGGCAAATCATCATCAGTGAAACTTGGCAGTTTTCAAGGCACTAACGTAAGTTTTTGGCACATCATGTTTTCATATTCTCCTGTTTGTAAAGAAATTAATGTCTAAATAATATGGTATCTTGTCAGGAGATGTTGTTGGAATGATTTAAAATGAAAGTGAGAAGTAGAGAATATGTGTGGTAAGTTAAGAATTAAGTTAAAACCAATTGGAAATCTCATGGGAGGGTTGAAGGTGATTATTCACCAGTGAGCAGAAAATGATTAGATAAAAATTTTATAATGTTTGACAATTTCACAGCAACCATTCCCTGCTAGTTCAGAAAAATCTAAAGGTAAACTTCCTGTACTTGCTGATGCAAATAAAGAACATTACATCAGGAAAATTAAAATGAGTTAAATTCAACAGGAGTTTTGAATCAAACTGACTTGAGGTCAAAATGAGTTTAAATCAAAATGTGTTATCATCAATGCGCTAAAATTGGGTCATAGAAATAGAATGAAAACACTGGAGCAAACTGATGAAACTTGGCAAGATTCATTGGTATAAACCTTCTCTGCTAAATGTCTCTGCGCTAAATCTAACTCTTTATATTACTGGGCTTTCGTTGTGAAAAGACAATCATACCATATGAGCAGTAATAGGAATGATGGCAATCCATTTTGATTGAAGTAGAAGTACAAAATGACTGTTAAATATTTTGACTGATGCTTACTAGCAAATTAGTGTACTTTCATTAATGTATGATTTGGAATACATAAAACACCATTTATGTATACCCAAAAAGTGTAAAAATTGCACATGTACATGCTCCTAAAAGTCAGGGGCATTTTTATCCAGGTGTAACTCAGGTAGGATCTTTAGGCTTTTCTCAGATTAAGTATAACCACATGGGTGAAGTCCATATTTACTATATTATTTTCTTGGCTGCCTGTGGAAAGGAATTGGAATTAATGAAATAATGTATTGTTGATTTCATCTTTTTTCTGTGCAGTGAGGGAGAAGATACCATTAGTAGAAGCTGAAACATGAGCAAAATTAATGAACATTCTCAGTATCTCATATACTTGTGAGTTTGCCCAGTAATGTAGAGATTGTCTGCACAATGAGAAATCCAATCTGAGGCCCTCTAATTCAGCATAGAAACTGGTTTAAGCCATGTCAGAGTCAAATCTCAGCTGTGACAAAGATATTTTATCACTGCCTGAAGAAGAACACAATTCGTACAAAATGATGCGTTAGTGGGCTCTGTGAAGCTTCCAGTTTTATTTCAGATCTTGTAAATTCCTCTCTATACAGTCTGCATCTCTCAGCTGGGGTAGGATATAGAAATCTTCTATGCTTCCTCTTGACATCCATCACTAATTGGCTCTGGTTTTCTTATGGTATATGTGTACTAAAGAAAAGCTGCTAGAAATACCGATCTGTGCTTCTGATAGGCCGGATTCAGCATTTATGCTAGAGCTGATATGATCTTCTTTGGTGATGAAATGCAGAACAATTTCCAGGCTAAGAAGCTAGCATTACACTTGCTTCCTACAAAGAGAAAAACAAAAAAGAAACTGCACACTGAGTAATCCACTTCTGTATGTTTTCCACTTACTGGAACTCTGGGCTGTAGCTAAAAAACAAAGTAATAATGTAACAAGCATCTCAATACTAGAAATTAGTACCTACAATTACAAGCATGATCCTGCATAACTGCAAATATACATGCTGCTCATCTTTTGTGGATTAGCCACAAGAGACAGTGTTACAGAACCACGACAATAGATTTTGCTGCAAGTTTTATATTATGGCTTTAAGATACACAAACTTGCTGAAATTTCACTGAAATATGGCTTGGAATTACTATCAAAGCTCCAATGACTGCCAAGAACTAATTAAAAAGAAGCAATCTTGAGTAAACTGGATTTAAAAAGTTGTAGACATGGAAGTCAAGTTAATTATCTCATCTACTTGTGATTTTAAAGGTACAGTAACATCTTACATAGAATATTATTTTGCAAAAATGTTGATAACTTTAGGGTGTATATTTTATCAAGCCAGGCCAGAATGAGACCCACTGTGTTGAATGCACAGGAAATGGGGAAAACTTACAGAAATTTTGTTTATATTTAGTACATCCCAGTGTCATTCAACTATTAAGACTGTCTCTGTGTTCATCTCTGTGCATAGACTGTCCCCTTTCTGTGCCCTTATTCTTTCAGATAATATGGGAGATATCCGGGTGGAAATGGGAAGATTTGGAATATATAGAATAAGAAGCTTATATCTGAATCCAGACTCAGATATGGCTACTTGTCTGTATCCCATAAAGGGCAAATCAGTATACAACTCTTTCTGTGCCTTAGGGTTTTGCATACTGCAGTATGTAAGAAATTCCACATTGGCTCCCCAAAGAGTTACTGGAAAATAATCTGACTTTATCTATTATTAACTTGTTTATGCATCAATTTTAAGGTGCTTATTTGTTCTTCACCATTAGGCTGTATAGCAGTATCATTGACAAAAAAAATTTCTTCTAACTACCTTGAAGCAAGCTGTCCTCCTGGCTCAATTGGAAAGCAAGAATTCTTCAAAAAGTAAGGAAAATCTTCTGCTTCACTCTGCAGGTCAGCTCCTTCAGGGAACACTACTTGATAGTGTAGCTGTAGGCTCAGTTATCTAAACACTTATTCCTGTGTACTATTTATTTTCCCCTTGAAAGCAGAAATAGGAAAAAGGAGTATGTGACTGTGGTGCCATTTTACAGTTATTAAACTACTTAGCACAAACAGCAGAATGTAAATCTTCAAGAATTCATGAAAAACAGATGTCCCTTTGAACTCTAGCCTGCATAGGGTGTATTGCAAAATCACTATACAGGTATTATACCTACTCATTGAGCAATAAAGCTTTATAGTGAATTGTAGAGATATCATTTTATCCTTTGAAAATATATTGTTTATTAATTTCAGTAAACTGTGAATTATATCATAGGAGAAACAGAAACATCTACCAGAACTTTGTATAATAAAACTTCAGCAATTTTAATAATATAATTGTCATTAAAATTCAGTTTTACTTGTGAAATATATGCATTATTTAAATTTTTGGAGCATATGATGCTTACTATCTTTATAGTAAGTGTTTCTTTTAATATTTCTTGAGCAGACAGGATAACTAATTTTTGATTGTCAGATCTTTATGAATTTTGCTTAATGCTACTGAAGTTAAACCAGTGTAAAATTATGATGGGTCAGAATCAAAGTATAATAGCCAGCAAATAACTAAGCCAATATGAGGGTTGTGCGAACTTTTACACATGCTTTAGGGTATTTTTCTCATCTCATTGTCTTCCTCAAAAATATGGTCATGTGCAACAACCATGGGAGTGGATGCACAACAAATACACAAGTGATTAAGAAAGCAAATAAGCAAGCAAGCTGTCAAACAAACAAATCATTGGTCATTCTTGTGTTTTAAACTTATTTTAAAATGAGTCTGATTCTTTAAAAAAGAGATTCTAAGCAGGTTTCTCTTCCTTCTGCCCAGTGACATTTTATTATAGGCACACTGCAGTAGAAAATGCTACCTTTTCAGCAAAAGCCAGACCATTGTCAGCCACAGACATAAAACATAGAATTTACTTTGACATCAATAATGAGCTTCTGGCAAAATTGTGTCTTCTCCTTGCGGCTGTCTTTGCAAATCATTCATCTCAAAAAGAGCAATGTGTATTATATCCAGATTCTGACCAAATTCTACAGATTAATAATGCGATTTTATGTTTGTCGTGTTCTGTTTCCTGTTTGTAACTAGGTGACTGAGAATTCAACTATACTGCCGTGGATTGCAGCGGAAGCTGGATTTTTCATGGGGACCAGTTTGTTCATACATATGCAAGTGGCTTTACTTAATCATTGAATTAATGGTCTCAGAAGATTGTTAAAATTTTCAAAGAAACCACGACAGAATATTAATCCCGTCTTATATTTTCATTTATAACTGTCAAACCTGATCTAGGACAAATGTTTTGACAAAGCCCTGTTTTTATGAAACAAAGTAATAGCTAACTGAAATGCTCATCTAGCCCAAATAAGATACTGTATTGAAATGCTCAGCACTGAGAGAAAAAAGTGAAAGCAACAAATCTGGAGGAGACATGATGCTTCCCAGATTTTCCTGTTAGTGCTGAGAAGTGTGCGACCGAATGTACTACACCTCCACCCTAGACAAGTATAGAATACTCTTGTCTAGCAAACTTTCATTTCTTTTATTGTGTACTTGCAATAATTGTACCTTTTTTTCCCCACATCAAGACCGTTAGTAGGTTACATCTAAGGAAAATATCTTACCAATAACAGCAACTTCGACCCAAATAAGCCCTGCAGTGCTGGCTTTCTTTTACAGCCACTGAGCAAAAGCCTGAGGAAAGAGTTCTTGTGCAGGGCTGGTAAATGAAAGTGTTATTGGAACAAGTAGTATCTTCATATGAAGACCTCAAAAGCTGCAGGAACTTGAAGCAATATTCTTTATATGGCTATAAATTGTAGCCTGGTTTTGTTCATAATACCAAATTCCACCACAAATGATTGTTCTGGTTCTAGTACAATCTACCTATCTATTCATCTGTCTATATGTATCAAAATAAGATGTGCTCCACATCTCGGACAGAATGTACTATGTTGCTATAGGTATTTAAGCTATTTCCTGAAGTCATAAACATGACCTTAGGTATCTGTTCAACATAGTATAGAAGAATAGGTCCATCTTTAAAAAATGGGTAGCCTTGAGTCATAAAGTGAATATACATGTTTATGATTAGGTATGTTAATATTCCTTAATAAATCAAGATTAGGAGAAAAGGAACCAATTGTTTTATTAGAAAATATAGGGATTTATGTTTCAGCCAAGTCTTAAGGCTTCTGAAGTGGTAAAAACCCAGCCAAATTAGGCTACTTTTTAAATTACTGATGCTCTGCATGTGCTCTTCATTTATTTAATTTCTACTTCATTATTTATAAAATTTTATTCCAAATTAGTTGGTTAGAAAAAATGTCCACATGAATGAGTTTGCCTGATAATATGCCACAGAAAAATATGCTTGAAATCAAACCACCTGAAGAAGAAGCTGGTTATGCAGCCATAAATTTTGGTCTTCAAATTTTGGTCCCCTTTACCTGGGAGGATATGCTATAGTGAATGTAACAGATACTTAACTATTTACCAGATACTTATCAGGACACAAAAGAAAATCCTTTTCTTCCCCTGAGGAACAAAGTCTTAAAAATATACACAGTGACATAAATGTGTGAAGTGACATTTTTAAAATAGGTAGTCTTTTGTTAAGAATACAGATGCTGAACCAAGCATTACAAAGTCCCTAATGCTGCTCTTCCACAATTACTATTAGTGTTTGATTTTTTTTTGTTACCTAAATGGTTCATGATGGAGAATGGTTTTAGGATATAAATAATCATTTTCTCTGATATTTTAGCATGGCAATGAGAATAAACTATCAAAAGTGTCTCTGAGATATAAAAGCTTCAATCATGTTTTAAAAGTGTGCTGGTGTGTTATAGAATGCAGCACCTCCGCATGGGAATTAAGTAACCAGCTACTCAAGATGCTTGTGAAACCCTACTGAGTTTCAGGTCACATAAGCATGGATATTTTGCCCTAACTTTTAAAAACTGGAACTGAGTCTTATCACCATTGGGGTTTCCTTTTAAAGCAAAGGCTCAGAAGCTTTCATCCTGTCCTCAGTGGGCCACAGTCAGGATTTCAATTGAGTGCACAGGATAAAATCTGTTAAGTGCCTAGAACTTTTTTCAACTTTCCATTTTTTTTTAGTACTGAGTTATCTTCTGCTTGTTGGAAGCCTCAGCTGAACCAACCCAAGGCTTGGGCACACTGGATTTTCTTACATCTGTCTTTGTCAGACACTTATGCTATGTCACTGAACTTGTGTATAATTTTTGACTCTGATGCATTATTATGATGCTATAGCCAACAATTTTCATGCTAGCAAAGAGAAACCAGTAGCCTTATATTGTTTTAAATATTCATGTCATTTCATCAACCAGTCATACAAATGAGGTCTTTTTAAAATAAAAAGTCTTCTGAAAGGTCACTGATGTTTGTATTTTAAGTGGAAACTCAGAGCAATATTAAAGCGTTCAGAGTTCTCAGAATTGTATGAATGATTTTACTGTTCCTACAGTGCATGACAAAAATGCTGACAAGGAACCCTTAGGCCACCTGCTAGGCATAGCAGAATTCACTATGTGCCATATTAAAGGCTGAATGGCAAGGCTGGCACTGAGTTGCTCAATAAAATAGATCTTTCACATCCTGCAAGAAATGAAACTCTAGTGTTTCAGGACAAGCATCTATAACTACCCAAGAGAACACTGCAATATTTATATTTTTTAAATGGGATTTCAGTTTTCTATCTCCTTCACCCCCCAGCTGGGAAAAAGTAAAGTAAGGAGAACTGAGGAGTGAAATCCAAGAATTCAAGCAGCATTTGAGGTATTTGGAGTTTTTTTATTCCACATTTATAGTCATGCTACATGTCATAGATAAGACATTTTGACATTATCTAAGCTCTGCATTTGAATGAAGCAGCAGCTGTTTGGTGCATCACAATATTTCTATTGCAAAGAGCTATTGCTTCATATTAGAAAGAGAAAAGCATCTGCTAGCATCTTTTGATTTCATTTTAGGTTGTACAAAAAATACGAAACTCACAAATCGGACCCTGAACTCTGATTTCTCAGCCTGACTACCAGGTCATTATTCTTTTGCCTTTGCAGAGAGACTGTTTTCATGAAGATGAGATTGAAGATGGCATTAAGAGTTGACTTTTCTATCAAAGTTAATAGTGAGTAATTCAGAATCTAGCCAGAATTACACTGACATATGTAGATCCATGAAGTGATGCTGATGTAATCACTGATGTAATAACACCTAATGATATTGTTAATATTTCTTTTGAAAGTTGTGACTACTATCCAAAGCTATTCAAATGAGATTGAACATTAGAAACAACTGCTTATTAACCCTAATACAAGTGGAAGAACGTACAACATGATGGGATTATAGTGAGAGAAGAAGAAAGAAGCTCTGATTCTTTAAGGCTCCTTTCTCCAGAGATGCTATTTAGCTAAATAATTACCAGTTTCTTCTGTTACATTGTAATATAACAAATTGGCAGAAGAGTATGGAGCATTTTGCTACTTAAGGTTTTCATTTTCTCTTTAACCCAATCAATTTCTGGTGTGTCAGCAAACCAAACATGAAATAAAATTTACAGCTGGGAAAGAATCATAGAATCATAGAATAGTTAGGGCTGGAAAGGACCTGAAGATCATCTAGTTCCAAAATCCCTGCCGTGGGCAGAGACACCTCACACTAAACCATGCCACTCCAGTCTCTCTCCAACCTAACCTTGAACATCGCCAGTGATGGAGTATTCACAACTTCCTTGGGCAACCCATTCCAGTGCCTCACCACCCTCACAGTAAAGAACTTCTTCCTTATATCCACTCTAAACTTCCCCTGTTTAAGTTTGAACCTGTTACCCCTTGTCCTGTCACTACAGTCCCTAATGAAGAGTCCATCCCCAGCATCCTTATAGGTCCCCTTCAGATACTGGAAGGCTGCTATGAGGTCTCCATGCAGCCTCCTCCAGGCTGAACAGCCCCAACTCTCTCAGCCTGTCCTCATAGGGGAGGTGCTCCAGTTCCTTTATCATCCTCGTGGTCCTCCTCTGGACTTGTTCTAACAGCTCTATGTCCTTTTCATGTTGAGGACACCGAAACTGCACACAATACTCCGAGTGAGGTCTCACAAGGGCAGAGTAGAGGGGCAGGATCACCTCCTTTGGCTTGCTGGTCACACTCCCTTTGATGCATCCCAGGATGCATCAAGAAGATGATATGCCACATGGTGGTGTCTGATGGACAATTAAAAAGTAAAACTATCATAAGGGATAGGCAATATGTAAATACACAAGGTTCACCTTTCCTAAAACAGGAACATTTAACTTTCATTGTCAACAGTATCATTACCTTCTGGATACAGCCCAAAGTTCAAGCATGTAAATTCTCATGAAAGCAGAACATTTTCAATAGATAAAAGACACAAAATAATAAAGAAAAATGTTCTGTTCCCTCTAATGTATTCTAAATCAAACAGTCTATAATATGATATGTTTTAGGTTAATTAGTTTAATCTATTTTTAATTAAGTTGATGTTTCCATGCCAACAAATGGTTTTTAATTTGTGGAAATCTTGGTGATGTAGAGTAAAAAATTAATTGCCTAAAACATTACTTTGTTGTAATTCTTTTAACTAATATGTGAAATGCCACATTTGTTGCTCAAGTTCAGCTAATGGCCACAGCTCCAGTTCTGTGAGGGAATCATTTAGCTAAACTGTGTTCGTACATAAAGATTGATTGTACCACAGTAACAACTTTTCTAAAATTCCATCTTTAAATAGGCATATGCCAGAAATGAGATACTCACTACCAACAGGTGCTGCTCATAGGTCTACAGTGCTGCAGAAAACTTTTTTCTATTCGGGTTGATTACCACACGATTTTTTCATAGATTAGGATCAAATGCTGTATTAGCAGTTATAAGCAAAGCTGCAGAGTGATAGAAAAGGCAGTCTGGGAGGAAAATGCAGAAATCTTAAATAGGTTATACTGATATTCAGACTAACTCTGTTGTAAAATGTGGTATATGAACGGTATGTAACTAACATGGTCAATATGAAACAGACTTAAGAGTATAAAAGTAGGTTATCAGTTGAAATAAATGACCTCTATGATTTCTTTGGGGAAAAATACTTCCAGGCATGTAGAGATTGTGACACTGGTGGCTGCCACAATAACTTTCCATCCTGCTGACAAGCAGTATGTCCCTTCCCCTTCCCTTTCCCTTTCCCTTTCCCCTTCCCCTTCCCCTTCCCCTTCCCCTTCCCCTTCC
>WYDI02039972.1:0-12054 GCA_009867235.2 Psittacus erithacus
GCCCTTCCCTGTTGGTGAGCACAAGGTCAAGCATGGCACCTCTCCTTGTCGGCTCCTCTATTACTTGCAGAAGGAAGCTGTCTTCCACACAATCAAGGAACCTCCTGGATTGCTTGCGCTGGGCTGTACCGTCCCTCCAACAGATATCAGGGTGGTTGAAGTCCCCCATGAGAACAAGGGCCTGCGACCGTGAGGCTGTTCCTATCTGTCTATAAAAATGTTTGTGTCTATGACCACGCACATGTATTTACAAAATTCAGGGTATTGTCTGCTTACACTTTGGGAAACAAATCTGAACACTCATGACAGAAAAGAGCAATGAGGAGATAAAAAAGTATCTTATTCAGACCTCTTGTGTTTTTACTGCTGTCTTTAATTGATCAGAATATGCAGTTAAAAGTGTTATGTATTTTCTTTTCCAGATTTAGTAAAAGGATTTACCATCATGTATTATTTTTAAGCTGTGGTAAGAACTCACAGTAAGCCTTTTAAAAATGTAAGTGCTGTCAGAAACTTCTGTTATAAGAGCACCAGCAGTAAAAGCAGAAAGTGCTACAAAACATGCTCTGAACAATCCGTATGATTAATTATATGAAGAAAAAATGTAATCTACCGAGTGTGTCAAGACATTGAAGTCTTATATGTTTCTGCTTTTCACTTAATACCAGCTTCTTTGACAAGAATGATCTAAGTTCCTATGGGGGAAATTTTACAGTCTTAAGTACCTCAGGGAGGAATTTGCTATAAAGTCGGTGGCTGACTGTGGAAATACTAGCCACACACTTGGGTTTCCTCAGACCAGTCCTCTACATCCTTACATTAATTTAGAGACTACTGGTGTTATAAGAGCTGCAGTAGCAATTCTGTATTCATAGAAATTATAACTTGCTGCTTTTTAAAAGATCTGCAACCTAACCAGCCTCACAAAATGGAGACAGCCTTGTGTTTGCCTTGAGATTATTTATATGTCATAGAATACGGAACAGAGTTCACCCTCATCCTAGGTTGTCAGTACCTAAATCAAGTACCCCAAAAGCAAACAGGATAAAATGATGCTGCGTGAACAGTTATTGAAATGACATGTTGCTAAAATGTTGCCATGTGTTACTATTTCGTACACTTCAAAAAGCAGCATTCCAGCCTTTGCAGGATGGAAAATAGAGATATATGTTTGGCTTTCAAAATGTCATTTTCAATTCCCCTCCCAGTAAACAGATTTGAAGTTTAAAATCAGTTCAGAAAGGTGTCATCTTTGCCTTTTAGTTAACAGCTGTTTGTCAGACCACAGCTAAAAAACGTGCCGACAACTGGAAACTGTCAATGAGAGGAACCCAACAGCCTGACATTTATTTCTAAGTCTTGGATTTATGATTTGAGAATAACTGCTTTTGTAACAGTCTGATTTCAGACCACTGGCTCCAGGAGTGCTCATTCCCTGCTGTATTCTGAGGAATGAGGGATAGCGTGGAAACTAATTAGACCAAACTGCAGATCTGTCATTTCCTCAAAAAACCCCACCCAATTGTCTCTTATTTTACCTGATACTAGAGATTAAGGTAGACCTTTTAGAGGGTCACCCCTGTACTGATGGGGACCAGTGGGCACAAGGCAATGATTGGATCACTGGCAAACATGACCCAGGGCCTTGAAAAAGTAATGGAATGAGAAGCTTATCCTGCATCATTACAGCTGAATGGCTGAGCTGCTAGGAAGTGAGCAAGTGCTGATAATGATTTATGAGTTGTTATTGTAATTAAGTAAAAATAATAGCCTGTAGTCCCCTTAAAAGTCATCTGGGAGTTGCCCAGTTTTATACACACACGGAATAACTGCAAGGCACACAGGACTGAAAGACTTTGTACCCTATAGAAATACAGAAAAATCCAGGTGAGAGCCTGCTATTGACTGCCATGCACTCAATAGGAGACATTCAGCCATTATCAGCCTAACATTTTTCACTGTCAAAACAGTGACTTCACCAATGTTTTCCAGCACATCCAGGCACTGAACAAATGGCAGCTTTTCAGCAAATCAGAGCCAGGGAATGAGGTTACAAGTCAAGGCATGAAGGCCTATGCAGTATTTGTCCTCCTTTCTCCTGCAAGTATTGGACCATTTGAACCCTTCTTCAGTGTCAAATGTGCTGCTGCAGCCTTTCTTGATGTTAATTGAGGCACGTGACTGGCTGATCACAATTTGATCCATACCTGAAAAGGCCACATGACTTAAAGATTTTAAAATACATGTTTACATCCATGCACCTAAATCCACAAGTAGCAATTAAATAAATAGCCTGGTTTTTAAAACTTAATTTGACCTCTCTATTGCTCACAGTCAGTAGCCGTTAAGATGCATGTCTTATAGAAGAGCCTGTTTCTTTAACAGCACTGTTATAAAAGTGTCTGTAGATTATTTTTCATGCATTGTGCTCACTATTAAATAGCTAGATGAGATTATGCGTAACATGAAAATCTGTGACAAACTGGTTAGATTTGTCTATCATACCACATTGATTTGAATGTATTTGATATCGAATATAACAGGGTTTAATACTGGGGCCATTTCTCCAGTTCTGTTTAATATCTGTATCAGTCAACTGGACAAGGGGGTCAAGTGCAGATTCAGTGAGTCTGTAAATGACACAAGATGGGCAGGAACGTTGATCTGCTGGAGGGTAGAAAGGCTCTATTAAATGCTTTACTAAAGTCTAGATAATATCCGCAGCCTTTCCCTTATCCACTAAGCACATCAACTTGTGATAGGAGATGAGGGTGGTCAAGCAGGACCTGCCTTTCCTAACCCCATGCTGACTGGGCCTGATCAGCTGGTTGTGCTGTACATGCCGTGTGGCACTCAAGATGATCTGCTCCATAACCATCCTTGGCACTGGGGCCAGGCTGACAAGCCTGTAGATACCCAGCTCTTCCTAAGGTCCTTCTTGTAGATGGGAGTCACATTTGTTAACCTCCAACTGGGACCCCCCTGTTTAGCCAGGACTCCTGAATCATGATGGGTAGTGGGTGGGTGAGCACTTTCCCCAGCTCCTTCAGTCCCTTGTGTGGATTCTGTCTGGCCCCATAGACTTGGTGTCTAGGCTGTGTAGCAGGTTGATGACCATTTCCCTTGGATTAGGGGGGCTTCATTCTGCTTCCCGTCCCTGTTTCCCAGCTCAGAAGTCTGGGTAGCCAGAGAGCAACTGGTCTCACTGTTATAGGCTGAGGCAAAGAAGGCATTAAGTAGCTCAGCCTTTTCTTCATCCTTTGTCACTGTTTCCCCATGCATCCAATAAAGGATGGGGATTCTTCTTAGCCCTCTTTTTGTTGATAATGTATTTATAGAAACAATTTTTACAAAACCAGTCTTTTTCAGCAGTGGCCAGGTTAAGTTCTAGCTGTTCTTCGGGCCTCCTAATTTTCTCCTCACGTAACCCCATGACGTCCTTCTAGACTTCCTGAACTGCCTGCTCCTTCTTTCAAAGATCATGAACTTTCTTCTTCTTGATTCCCACCCAAAGCCCTCTTTTCAGCCAGAACTTCGTCCCTACCAGCTTGTCAGGAAGTTACCTTCCACACACTCCAGGAACTCCCTAGACTGTTTCCTCTCTATTAAGTTGTATTTCCAGCAGACACCTGGTAAGTACAAGTCCCCCATGAGAACAAGGTCTAGTGATTGTGAGACTTCTTCCTGTTGCCTCTTCCTTCTGGTTGGGTAGTCTGTAACAGACTCCCACCATGGTATCTGCCTTGCTGGCCTTCCCCCTTGTTCTTACCCATAAACACTCAACCCATCACCATCACTAAACTCTAGACAATCAAAACCCTCCCTACCATACAAGGCTACTCCACTGCCTCTCATTCCTTGCCTAGCCCTTCTGAAGAGGTTATAGCCATCCATTGCACTTCAGTTGTGTGAGTCATCCCGCCATGTTTCCGTGACAGCTACTATGTCACAGTTTTCCTGCTGCACAATGGCTTCCAGCTCCTCCTGTTTGTTGCCCATCCTGTGTGCATTGGTGTAGATGCACTTCAGCTGGGCTATTGGTTTCACCACCTCTTCCTGGGGAGATGCCTTAATTCCTATGCGACCATTCTCAGATGTTTCCGTGGTTTCTAACACATTAATATGTTAACAATCTGTAAGAGCTCATCAAAATGTTAGTATGGGCTAGTTTGCTTAGTTCCACTCCTCATTCAGGCATGTACTGACATTTGCATTTTCTGTCCTACAGGCAGAATATATAAGATTACATTATTTTTAGCTTCCCCTCTGACAAAGTACATTTAAAACAGAGGTAAGGACAGAATTCAAATTAGCTAACTCTTAATACTCTCTCTGTATTTACCTGCTCAAAAGCTATCCATTAAAACAAGGTTTAGTTAACTAAAAAAAAAAAAAAAAAAAAAAGAAAGCTTGAAAGAAGATTAGAGAGCAAAATAAATGATGAGAGTTTATACTTGTTACCCAGCAAGGGACTAATAATTCTGGTGCCTTCCTTGAAATAGAGTCAGGGGTTCAGTAGGTTTACGGGAGATGACTGTCATTATTTGCTTTATTGTGGTGCTCAAGATATGAATCCCACTGTTATACCAGAAACAGTGAGGCAATCCCTGTCCCAAAGCATTTTCAATCTCAGATTGCAAAGGTACAAGGACTGGTCTGTGCTCCCCAGCTAAATCCCTTGCTCCCGCATCAGTGGGTGGTTGAGCTAAGATTGCCCAGGTGCCTTTTGCTGTCCAGCTGATTAACAGGACTCTGTGGTCTGAGTGCCCATAGAAGTGCTTCATATCTGCAGCCCAAGCTTTCTAGGAGTCTGACCAAGTGAGTGCTTCAGTTCACTGCTTTCTCTCTCCATGCAAACAACCCCTGACTCACGTAGCCCATTGAGTGGCTCAACAAATATGTAAATCAAACAACTACTTCTTTCACATTTTAACAAATTTGGGTTCGGCACTCCGAGCTCAGGATCTCTGCTGGTTAGAGTTTGGAATCCTTCACTCTCGCTGCTTTTATGAACACAACTGATCTCCTAAAATGTGCAGTCTCTCATCCTTTCTTCTTCTAAGAAATTACCTACCTTTTATTTTCTTAAATCTCCAGATGACTCATTAAGATCATCAGCTGTTTTGTTGATTAGCTACTTCTCCAGAGATGTTTAGATTTAAACTTCATTTGTCTCAAGCCATCTCTTTCAATAAGATAATTTTCTATGTGAGGAAAGATTTTGTAACTACTCACTTTGAGAATATCCACTCAGTACATGTCCTAGATTATTTCCAGGACATCAGGAAGCCTTTGCATCAGGAATCGAGAGAAGCCTTCTAGCAGTTTCTTATCAGAACAAAACCAATCCTTTCACAAGCTAGGCTTACATGAGGACACCATATTTTACAATAAATAATTTAGTCTGCTGTCTTTTCACCTTGGAGTTCTCTATTGCACATTATCTTCCTACTAAAATTATGCTTGAAACAGACTCTGCAGTGGCTGCAAGTGACTTTTGTTTCTGTAAGAAATTTGAACCTCTCAAGCTGCACACTTATGTGTGTGCTCAAAACCAGAAAAGCACTTCCTACAGCTCTGAGAAGGCTCAAGCTGTTGGGAGAAATTCTGGAATTGTTTCTGTGGCAGTCTGGTTCCAGCACAAAGCTGGATGGTCCATGCAGTCACATTGAAACCCGGGGCTATGTTATCGAGCATAAAAATGGTTTTATGTTGTAACATTCATTTCAAAATTACCAATTGTGATGTCAATTTGTTTCCTTTCTTCTTATTTCTTCACACAAATCTCCAATTTCCATGAGCATTGTTGTGTTGCAAAGAAATACTTTTAAGGATGACTAAAGATGCCTAAGGAGGCTAAATAGTAAACACCGGTTTCTGTTGAAAATGACAATAAATAACCAAATTCTATTTCCAAACAGAGCCCAATGGCTGCTTAATGTAAGGAGATTATGTACCATCAGAAATTATTCATGCGTCTTTTATCCACACCAGGTGTTTAAAATTTTTTAATAATCTGTATAAGTACCTTTATACCACAAAGTGACTGCATGCTGAAAGTCTTCCAGCTTGTTTCCCTCCAATTTCTCTAAGCCATGTTGACACAACTGCTAATGGAAAATGCTATGAACATGGAGATACAGAGAAGGGAAAAATACAAGCATTCAAATGTAACTTCAAAAGTTCTCATTAACCAAAAAACCCCAAATATTTTAGTAACCAAGCTTGATTACTAAGGCTGAAAGCTAGAGGCACTTATGTAGAAATTCAGTGTAGCAAGAATCTTTACTTATGATTCACTCTGGGAAAGATTCACAGTTTCTCAAAGCTTAGAGGAGGACTGCATTTGTGTGCAAGGAGTAAATCTTGACTGGATATTTATGAAAGAAAGAATTCCTACAATGTGGATACTTCCTGTGCTTGAATAAGAAATAGTAATGGAGTCTAAAGTCCCTTCGAAATATGTGATTATGATAATGGAATTCTTGTCCTCTAAATACAAAACAGCAGAGATGCAAATCGATTGAGATTCTTCCTAGAGAATGATACTTTATCATCTGTGCCATATATCTCTCAGAGAACTTATATCTTTGCTATCAGATATGTAGAAAGATGAAGTGTAGATAGGACATTTACTAGATGAAGTTGTAGGGGGAAAAAAGGAGATAAAAGCTGACATTATTCTCCTTATATTTTAAAAATGAACAAATAAATAGTCAAGACATAAATTATTCAGTAAGTACAGTCAAATTATAGAACATCATTCAGCAAGGTCATAGCTATGTAACCACTGAACAACAGAATCCATACTAGTTAATACGGACAATTAAGAATGACTGTTCGAAATAGATCGTTTCAGTCCATGATGACAGGAAATATAAAATTAAGTACTACTAAAGCTGTATAGCATTTAGCCAAGAAAAATCCAAATAACTGTCAGAAGATACCACTATGGCTTTTCTTTGCAACAGCTCAAATCAGGAGGGTGTTTGTGCATGCTATTGCTGAAATAGGTATCTTTTCAGTGGTTAAAATCCTAGTAACTAAGGTTCTTACCACAAGTCATCATAAAAACCCCTTGGCATTTCCCTGATTGTGAAGAAGGAACCTCTGTAATAATGTTGTAGCTTAGCAGTTACTCTTCTAAAGGGTTTATGAAAGACAAACCAAACACCAGTACATTAGCAAGTAACTTCTGTTCTGAAAAGTGATTTGCACACACTTGAAGACTTTTAGGGGCTCCCAAAAGAAAGAGGTTGAAAAGCATTGCTGCAGCTAATTTCCCATTACATAATTACATTCTTCTGACTTCAACCATCCCCAGTTTCCACAGTGTTTCCTGATCCTTGTCGCAATGAACAGTGTTGTATTGCAGAGAAATGCTTTTATGGATGAGAGTTTCTTGTGTATCTTGCGCACAAAAAGAACCAAATCACAACTGAAACAATATTGATCCTGTCCTTTTTGAAAAGAATGCACAAAACAAAGCCTCACACAAAGCTCATAAAAATACTGAAATTAAATGCTAATAGCACAGCCTATCACACTAACAAACTGCTGCAGCTAACAGAGATATCAGAATGTACAAGCTTAGCCACAAGTACTGGTTTATGAAATAGCTCCTAAGAGCAATTTCAGGTCACACAGGGCCCCCCAAGATGACTTATACTGAAATGCAAATGGGAAGATTAGCGTGTTCTCAGTTAAAGGAGTAGTGTCCCATAACTGTAAACTAAGGGTCTGGGACAGTTAAAAACACATAAGAAACGATTTTTTTTAGCATCAGTATTAGTCTTTCTGACCTCGCAATGTAAGTTATTACATTTATTCCTCTGTAACTGGGGTGAGACCGTGCAATACTTAATACCCTGAGTAAGGTGAGACCACTCTGCATCTCATAAGATTTGGCCCTTAGCCTCCAGATTTCTCTATGTACTCCTGTTGACCTTATTAGTTTTGATGTACAGCCATTGCCAGATTTTTTTAGAACAGACTGTATTTTCTATTTGATGTACTCAACAACCCTTATAGTACAACATTGCTTCAAATGCCTCGTTATTGTAAGCATTCTCCTTTCAACACCACGTGAAAAAGAAATATCATGCTACATAGCCTCGTTTTTGTAGATTATGGCAGTGGCTCCTGAACTCCAGGTGAGTTATGTGGCATTTCATTTGGGCAGTAATTATACACCAGCTGAAGAAAATACTACACACTGATGCTTTCCATGGGAATTTGGACTGCATTAAATTTTTGGCAGTGGTATGAGACTATTTTGGGTAGCTTTATTTAAAAGAATCCAGGAAATCAGTTTCATTTTAGTTACAACATCTATTAATAAAGTACAAAGGGTTTTACTTTGGTTAGCTATCTTGTAAGTGAATAGTAAACAGAAAAGCTCTTCAGGAGGTGGCTAGTTTACATCAAGCCTAGCTATCAGACTTAGCTTTCCACAGGCAGACAATCTGCCTGTCTCCATGTAATTAAGGTGTTTCTCCTTCAAAAACTGCTAAGCACTTTTTACTTCTGCTTTCCTTGTGACCTTAAAGAAGAATATCTTCTTGGTCTTGGAAGTCAGGGCACAGGAGTAGTTGTTTATATATGTAACACAAAGTAATGGCCCTACAGGGTCTGTGTTTGATATCAGTCACAGAACAGGTCTATCACATCCCTGCCTAATGTTAGAGAAGTTACAAGTGAGCTTTTTCTCATTTTCACATTTTTCATGTTTTCTAGTCCTTTATGGGAGAACTGTTGATAAGGGAGCATGCTTGCACATCTGTAATCTGTCTGCAGGGATGGGCATAAAGCAGAGTATTTCTATAGAGAATACCCACAACCGTAATCATAACATCACCTTTTGTCTTTATTTCAGGGTCAGATGAACAACTTCTCTCTCTGCCACGTGTTCTTTCTCCTTTGTGAGAGTGGAGAAAGTCAATTTAGTCTGCTTATATCCTTTCATACTCTGGGAAAGACTGGCCTGTAATTTACGGTGAGCTGTGTTTAGCTTTCCATGAGAGTTTGTTTGTCCTTACAGCATTAAAATAGCTTGCTTGAGGTTATATTTTCTCCTAGGAGAGTTTCTACTAAATGTTTAATTGGAATTGAAAGCAAAGCATGAGGCATCTTGTACTGTATTGTGTTTACTTCAGGGTATGCTTAAAATTGTTAATACTGGTATGTTTAAACTACTGCCAAATGAAGATTGAAATGCTATATGAGAAAGAAAAATGTTGATTACTTACTGTAAGAGGAAACAATGCAACCAAGCGCCAGTCATGTACCTAGATAGAATAAATAAATAAATAACCCTAATTTTAACTTCTACCCCTATTGCAAAGTCTTAACCCCAGGAAGGCATCCTGGGAAACAAGTTTCCTCTATCTATATATAAAAGGAAGAAAAATACAACCATTTTTATTAAAAAAAAAAAAAAAGAGATCAGAAAGTGTTCTGGCGAATACCTTGAGGTTTTCATGTAGCAATATTTAGTGTTTGCTTTTATAGTAGTCTAAAATGAAATATGCTTTGCTTGCCATGCTGTGGGACATAATACTGTTTTCCTTTTCCCACAAGTAAGAAAGTAGGACTCACTAAGAACCATTTTATAACTATAGCAATCTCAGAACTGTGTGGAGAGCTTAACAATAGTACATCAACCATAGGACAGGGAATTCTGACTACTTGTGACAGACAGAAAGCTGAAGAATCTGGAAAAAAAAAATACCAAACAGCTCTTTTTATCTCATCCATTTTCATAGTCTTCTGCTGAGTACATTGCTGAGGAGCACCAGGGATTCCACCTAAGTACTATGAAAGTTCATGGTAAAATGTATCCAAGCTAAGCAGGGGCTGTATTTGGAAGCCACTCTAAAGTGTTGTAGTAAGTAGTTTCAGTGTCTGAATAATGTTAGTGCACCCACCACTCCAGAGTCAGCCCAGGCTCTTCCCAAGGGACAAGCAGTCACCCAAAATGAAACCCATGAAGGTCAGCATGTTGTATTTGTGAGTCTTTAGGGAGAAGAGCTGAGAAGCATTGCTTCTAGAATGTTGTCTGCAGGGAAGTAATGTCTTCTGTTGGAAGCTCCTTCTCTGAAGGCATCTAAACCAGCCACTGAAGTCTGAGATAAAGAGCTTTGTGTGAGGTGACTCAGCCAGCTTCTGGACAAACTAGCTGTGAAGAAAGTGTAGGTTTCTTGATCTGCATCCCACCACTGACTGTGCAAAAGATGAATTAGCATGGCAGGATTTAGCCTGTTACAAAAGGCCTGATCTCACAAGCTATCCCCTGATCTCAGTTTGACCAGAGCTGGGTCTGGTGGTGCTCTTGTGACATTTCTTTCAGTTTTAAAGCTGAGCACTGCACTGAAGGGAAGCTGCTGAAGGCTTCTGTCTTTTATGTGTGCTGCAATGTTAATACCTGTTCCTTAAAGAAAGAGGCATTTAGTTGCATGGGAACCAGTTGTGCAGCATTTTGAGGTGTGTTGCCTATCACTTGTAGTTTGGGTCTGTTCTGTATGGGCAATTCAGGCCTGATGCTTTGTTCATGGCTTTCAAAGAATGTTGAAGTTAAGAAAGTTTTATATAGTTAGCTGCAGTATTCTCATATAGGCTGGGGGAGGAAATAGCACACACCATGGAACTGAGTTGCAGTAAGAGAAAGGATGCCAAATTTACAGCAATTAGTATATTAATTCTTGCAGATAACAATGTGTCAGGCAAAATCCAATGGAGGTTTAGGAGTGAGGCTACCTATTCCAATGCATGGTCTAAAACATGCTCAGGAACAGAGCAGGACCAGTTGCACAGTAACTTTACTACTGAAAAAGGTGCATATTAGGCAGGTTTTAGATATGCATCAGCAATCCTTGCAACTGTCACTGAAGAAATATCAGAGGTCAGTGGAACTGTTGCAGGTCAGCATACGTAGGTGGTATATGATGCCATCCACTGAGATGCACATATGAGAATATGGAATATGAAAATGAATGTGCACTTAGCACTACTGATATGTTTCTGAAAAAACTGATTTTACCAAATACAGGAAAATATCTTCTATGCAGTATTAACTCAGCGACCCAAAGGTTGGACTTCCAGTCAAGATCTTATACAAAAGTAATGCGTCAAGATGCACGTACTATTGACTGGAGCCAAAAGTTGCTGCTTCTTTTAAGGACTGCATGCCTGCACAAGTTGTGTGGCATGAGTGCAGGTATCTGCCATGTCAGTACAATGTGACACATAAAATTGTGTTCTCTCAAGTGTCTGAACACACTGGAAGACCTTAACCTTGAAAATATGCATGTCCTTAAGCCTGCAACAGTTATTTGCTCTCTGTCACTGAATGCCTATTGGACATGATTCACCACCATCCAGGTGTACATAATGATTTCCTTAGCGCATTTCCGTTATTGGAAACCTATTCCAATCTAATGACTTCCAGAGAAGTAAATGTTTACAGTAGTCTACTTAAAGATGTATTTCGTGATGCTTACATGTGCTCCTTGACAGTTACCATATTTTTGTTGCCCTGTGCAGTGGGCCAGATTTTTGTAGTAGGTAATGCTTTCCAATACTCAACTCTCAAACATGACTGGAAAGTACTTCCAGAAGTGCTCACTCAACACCCAGCCATTTTCACAGTAGAACAGATGGCCACATTCCAAAAAAAACTCCTAACACACAATTTTTCAGGCTTTCTTGAAGATGCGCATTTGAGAGCTAACCTAATTTGAGAATATGTTTAGTTGTGGTTTCTAAGCTCCTGTAAACATTTTTGATTGTATCAGTACACTTCAGTGGGCATTTTCTGAACAATAATTAATTAATTATTAGGATTCAACATGGTTGTATGTCTATATGGAATATTTTAGGATTTTATTGAGAAAGGAATTTTAATCACTGGTGAGAAAAGAGAAAGAGAAAAGGAAAAGGAAAAGGAAAAGGAAAAGGAAAAGGGAAAGGAAAAGGAAAAAAAAAGAAAAGGAAAAGGAAAAGGAAAAGGAAAAGGAAAAGGAAAAGGAAAAGGAAAAGGAAAAGGAAAAGGAAAAG
>WYDI02039973.1:0-19612 GCA_009867235.2 Psittacus erithacus
CCTCTCCTCTCCTCTCCTCTCCTCTCCTCTCCTCTCCTCTCCTCTCCTCTCCTCTCCTTTCTCCTTTTCCTTCACATTCAGTCTTTGCCAGCCTTACCTTTCAGAGAATAATGTACAAAGTCAGGCAATAATCAATAAAAAACATTAGTTTTCACCTTTATTATGGATCTTTTATAACTCTTGTTTTTCCATCTGTTACATTGCTTACCCACTGGGCAATAACTGTGCTCCATTTTAGGGTGGTGTTGACGCTTTTTGGTTTAAAGAAACACAGAATGTCAGATCCGATAAGATCTACTAAGTTTAGTTAACAGGATTGTGGTTTTTTCTCTTTAATACAGTAAGATTCTTGACCTTCCTCAACAGTTTGGCAAAAGAGGAATTCTAAGGAATATAAATTTGTCTTAAGACTGTGGTCAAATATCACTGGGATAATTTCCTTGGGTCCTAAGAGAGAATTCAGAAAATCAGGTGGTGGCTGAAATATTTGATGTATGTTATTTTAGATAATATCTGGTTTAAATACTACTATCTGAACAAAACCAGAGTTGGTAGAAGTATTCTGAAGCCTGAAAAATATATGCCTTGCATGGTAACTTCCATTGAATGGTATAGGGGCCCTGTTTCTTTTACAAATGAAAGAACAAGCAGGACCCCAGGACTGTGCTTTGCTTTCATTGGGTGGATGAACATTTTTGCACTGGATTGTGCATAACCAGTTTATACCAGAGAGTTCCAGTTTTCCACTGCATCGTCATTACACATCTTCAAGGCATCTGTTTGGTAAGCATTCAGTTATACAACCTGTAGCTGAACTGGAGAGTATTAATGCATTTATCAGTTCTCTATGGATCTGATGTCTTTAGGCCTTCAGCAAAGAGATCCAGTCATGTTTGCAGGAGCATTTAGCTAAGAAGTCCAAGGAGGTTAGCCCTCCAGCTCTCCAATGTGATGGTCTTCTATAGCTTCCTGGGTACAGCTGAATGGAGGGTTTTAGCAGCGATGAAGGCCTATGATTTACCACAAGCTGTACCAGGTCTTCCAGAAACAATAGCACAAACATTATTCTGAACAGCCAGAATATGCATGAATATTCCTCCTACACATGTGCAATATTCCTCCTACACATGTGCAGTGTCTCTTTGCCATGCAAATAGCAAACTAAGGGTTCATACCAGATGCAGATCTCACAGCAGCATGAGAACTAGCATTTGACACTTTTGAAAACTTGCTTTTTTCACAGCCAAGAGATTTTATCAAACAATATCCAGTGGCTGGATAAAAGATTGCAGACTTGTTTTAGAACCGGTCCTAAGTACCATCACCACTACAGTGTGACCTCAAGGATACATATTCATTCTAGCTCCTCCTTTTCCTAGATAAAAGTAGGCTATCATATACTGCACTGATGCAATAAGTGACTTCTGTGTTGCAGAAGTCTGCTGTGACTTCATGTATTGCATGTACATGTCAAAAATAGATGAAGAAGTGCCTGATTCAGCATTTGTCATCAGTCATTAAGACTTCTCAGGAGAAGGTACTGCCTAGAACTGAAGATACATATGCTGTATCTTAGAGTCATGTTAATGTGGGTAAAAATGGCTCAAAAAAGCTTGTATGGCAGAGAACCAGACAGCTCAGGTTTCATGATGGACATTTAAACTTTACAGTTTCTACTTTTCTAATCTACATCTTAACCCAGATGTGCTTCAGATTGCCCCAATCCAGGTGCAGGACCTTGCACCTGGCCTTGTTGAACTTCATGAGGTTCACATAGGTCCACCTCTCAATTGTGTCAAGGTCCCTCTGAATGGCAACTCTTCCCTCTGGCATGTCCACTGCACCACACAGCTCACTGTCAACAAACTTGCTGAGGGTGCACTCAATCCCACTGTTCATGTCTCCAACAAAGAAGTTAAACAGCGTTGGTCCCAATACCAATCCCTAGGGAACACCACTCACCACTGATCTCCGCTTGGACATCAAGGTATTGGCAGTGACTCTTTGAGTGTGACTACCCAGCCAATTGCTTATCCACCAAGTGGTCCATCCATTGAATCCGTGACTCTCCAATTTAGAGACAAGGATGTTGCATAGGACAATGTTAAATACTTTGCACACTATGAACTGTGACAGCTGAGGGCTCCAATTCATGATCTTTATACATATTAAGCTTCTATAAGACTCTGACTTGGGGGTTTGAGACTGATTTGAAGGTCACTGTATGAAGCACCTTGGTCTGCCACAACCTCTTCTCTCAGAGATAGATGGTAATGTAATCCTGTGTCTGGGTTGCATGTGAGCAGCAGAAGAAGAGTGAATGGAGGAAACTGAGGGGGTGTTACAGCTATGGTACCAAGGTAGCTGGCGGCCTTCTCAGCAGTAGCCTAATGACTTTGACAGCAATTTGCAACTGTTCGTCAGTATTTAAAGGTGAGATTTCAGCACAGAGCATCTGAAAGTTTTCCTGTAGATACAGTAATTTGGACATAATTAGAACAATTTACAGAGGAATTTTATACTGTTCTCTCCCTGGGAACACAGAGATCTCCTCCCCGTGCTGCAGCTCAGCTGTCTCCATCAGTGCAGGGGACAGGCATCATATTGCTATTTCTTTCCTATTTCTGACTAATTATTTAGGAAAGACTTAGGCCTCTGCCTCACAAAGAATTATGTTTTGGGAAAGTAAAAACATGAGGAATATGAGAACAGGAGATTGGCATCCCTAAGCCACTTACTGCCACAATGATGAGCCTTTCCCTGTGATCTCTCTCAGCAGGCAAGAGACAGCAAGTTTTCTGCCTGTGCCAGCTTTAGGCACTGTTAAACCATTTGAAATCCCTGTTTTCTGTAATATAAGTAGAGTTTTCAAAGGAATTCCCAATCAAAAGTGTTAGCAGCTAAAACTGGAGGACCTCTTCCATCTCACTGAGTTTAGCCTCCTAAAACTACTTCATCTTCCTTCTCTGAAGGTGGATTTTCACCCTGCTCTCCTTCTCATGTGGGTCATCATGTCTGAAGATGACTCCTGGTACATTTTGTGTATTGCTTTGGTCTTGATAATGGAGACCATGGGTTTATTATTAATCTGAAACCTTCATCTTTAAGCTGGTAAGGTTTCTATACTTCCAGATGTGGAAGACCAGAGAAATCCTTGGTGTTGGTTAAGAGGATGTGTCATTCTGTGTTTTCAATCACACTATAAGCACTCACTTCCTTGAGTGTACTTCTAAGCCTACGCAATTCTGTTGATGATATTTGCTAGCATCCCTTTGAATACTCAGCAGTAAGAGCAGCTCGCTCAGCACGGACAGTAGCTAGCGAATTTTGCTAGGTGCCTTTTTGAGGATTAAATTGCTTTCAGTGGAAAAACATCCTTCTATCAAAGTTTTTTCTAATCCCAAATACAATGCAAAAGCTTTTTGGAATATATTTCAGGGCAGCCTGAAATAGAGTGTTCTTGCCTTAATCTGATTTTCCCTTGGAAAATAGTCCCAGGTTTTCATTTTCCCTTCACCTCACCTTCCCTCATTTAAACTGGATGAGCTAAGTCTCTTGATGCTGCTTTCCCATTTCATCCCTTGCAGGCCTTTTACCACCTGTGCTATGCTGCTTTGTTTCAAGCTATTTTAAAACTTGACAACTTCAATATCTGTCAGACTGAACAAAATACTGGCATGACAGACATCATTAACAAGATTAGATCAAAACTCTCCTTTCATAAGGGGATGCTGCAAACAGAAATATAAGAACAAGTTATATAAGATGGCTTGCTTTCTCTAATATGTTACTGTTTCAAATACATAGCCCTGCCAGGCATGCTAAACAATGAAGCTGCACTAAGCAGTATTGATTATCATACGATTAATTTCGCTAGTAGAACCTGGGACTGTGGGTAAGCTGTGGGCAAGCCTGGAGATGCTAATTACAGATGTGAGCAGAATTCAGATGAAGATGGTCCATGCCCAAACATTAGCTCTCAGCAGCAACAGAACAGTTCAGGTGAATAGCTGGCTATAAATGGGAAACTGTACAAAATAGGAGGCACAGTGGCAACCTGATTAAAACCACTGAATTTATTCAGTGATTCATGATTAAATTCCACTGAATTAAGGTACATAGAATGATAGAATCATTTAGGTTGGAAAGGGACTTTAAGATCATCAAGTCCAGCTGTTAACCTGACACAACTAAGTCTGCCAGTAAACCATGTCCCTAAGTGGCACATCCACACGTCTTGTAAATAAGTCCAGGGATGGGGACCTGACCACTTCCCCTGGCAGCCTGTTTGAATGCTGGACAACCTTTTGGTGAAGAAATTTTTCCTAATATCCAATCTAAACCTCCCTTGATGCAGCTTGAGGATGTCTCCTCTTGTCCTACCGCTTGTTGCTTGGAGATAGATAGGACTCGTGTCCTATCACTTGTTACTTGGAGAAGAGACTGACCCCACTTTGCTACAACCTCCACTCAAGCAGTTGTAGGGAGCGATAAGGTCGCCCCGAGCCTTCTCTTCTCCCAATTAAATCCCCCCAGTTTCCTCAGCCCTTCCTAGTAACACTTGTGCTCCAGGCCCTTCACCAGCTCCGCTGCCCTTCTCTGGTCCAGCTCCGCTGCCCTTCTCTGGTCCAGCTCCAGCACCTCAATGTCTCTCTTACAGTGAGGCACCCAGAACCGAACACAGGATTCGAGATGCAGCCTCACCAGTACCCAGTGCAGGGGGGACAATCACTGCCCTGGCCCTGCTGCCGTACAATTGCTGATACACACCATGATGCCTGTGGTTTCTTGATCTCCTGGGCACAAGCTGCTCACGTTCAGCTCTATCAGTCAGCACCCCCAGATCCTTTTCCATGAGCAGCTTTCCAGCCACTCTTCCCAAGCCTGGAGCTTGCATGGGATTGTTGAGGCCCAAGTGCAGGACCCGGCACTTTACCTTGTTGAACCTCATACAACTGGCCTAAACCCATCAATCCAGCCTCTCCAGATCCCTTTGCAGAGCCTTCCTATCCTCAAGATCAATACTCCTACCCAACTTGGTGTCATCTGCAAACTGACTGAGGGTGCATTTAATCCCATCATCCAGATCATTGTTAAGGACATTAAACAGAACTGGTCCCAAACTGAGCTCTGAGGAACACCACTTATGACCAGCCACCAACTGGATTTAACTCCACATACCATCACTCTCCAGGGTCTGCCATCCAGCCAAGTTTCTTACCCAGCAAATTATTCACCCGTCAAAGCCATGACCAGCCAGTTTTTCCATGCTGTGGGAAACAGTGCCAGCAGCTTTGCTAAAGTCCAGCTTAACAACATCCGCAGCCTTTTCCCCAACCACTAAGTAGGTCACCTTGTCACAGAAGGAGATCAGGTCAGTCAAGCAGGACCTGCCTTTCATAAACCCATGCTGACTGCGCCGGATAGCTTGTCAAAAGCTGCACATATATCAAGGAGGTTAATATGGAAGAAGAAGCAGATAACAAAAAATAAAAATCAAAAAAAATAAGGATTTTTGCCATGGCCAAGAAGGAAACTCCGACTAAAATGTGTCAGGAAAGTCTACAATGAAAAAGGCCATTTGTGATCTTTTGCATTAGATTTTGTAATGAGCTCATGGTGCTGAGAAGTGATGACAAGTCCTAGATGCAACGTGTCTCTGCTATAGGGCAGTTGCAACATGTCAGCTGTCAAAAGAAAGAGAATTATTGCTGAAAAACTGGAGTCTTTTTTGCTACTTTTAGAGAAAAAAACCAAAAAAAGGTGATAATTAGGCCTATTTAGGAGGTCAAGGAGAGCATCATGTATCTTATACAGGGGCCACTGGGAATCTTTTATTAGAAACAGATTTAGTTCATGACTAATCTGAACCATATTTAAACCATGACCTCACTCATTTATTAACCTCTATTGCAATAGGATGCACTGGAGTGAAAATTATCTGTGTGCTATTTATTCACATCACTTGTTTATATCTGCCATCTTTTTTCCATGAAAAGTATCAGCCTACAAACAAAAATCATTAGTCCTAGAAAGAAACCCCAGCTGTAAATCCCAATCTTGTGGGGCTATAGCACTTTACTTCCTCTGGAAATGTTTCTTTTCCTTTTAGGTGTAATCATGCGGGAAGTTTAACATGAACAACAAGAAAGGAAATACTTACTGATTTATGCAACATTGTAAAGGCATAACAAGAAAGTAAGAAGTTATCCCCGAAGTGCATTTTAAAGGACATGCACTGCATAGAAATTGGATTTTAAAGTAAAAGTGTGGAAAAACTATTTAATTCAAAGTTTGCTTATGATACCTGAAATAGAAATACATAAATGAAGAAAGAAAGGAAGGAAAGAGGTTATGCAGGCATTCCAGTGTAAAAGCTTACTGCTGGGGAGAAAATGAAACCATCAGAAGTTGTTATATCCACAGAAACACAAAAATAGGGGTTTATTATGGATTCATGAATTCATAGAAGTCTACTTGCTTAAATCTCACTGCTAACTGTAAAAATTCATGACTTGCTTTAAAGTTCAGACTCATACTGCTAGATTTCAGATACTTAAGTGAAAACACTGCATGCCATTTCAGTGCATGTGACACACTACATGTATGTCTGTTTGGCAAATGTTTCCGTATAGGAGAAGAGAGCCTTCTTCAGAGTAATTTATCCCATTCTGAGGTCCTAGTCCCCGCATGGAGGACTGTGGCTCTCCTTAGTGGCTACACAGTCTCTGCAGGGAGAGGATGGATAAATGTTTTCCTTCTTCATGTATTGGGCTTAGTGCTCTGCGTATTGGCTTCTCAGAGTTCCCGCAGTAATGCCAGATATAAGGACATCTGCTGTGAGCTGAAAATATGCATCTGATAAGGAAGGTGAAGTTTGTTCATTTCAAGCTTTGGTATACAGCCAGCTCAAATAACACACATGTGTATTGTCAGATTCTAAAAATCATGTTTCCTGATGCAAATGGAATTACCAGAGCAACTTATAAAGGAAAAAGAAGAGTAATTCAGGTAATGAGATTGACTATCTTTCAAATGAAACATTTTGCTTTATCTAGTGGGCTTGATGCACGGTAATAACAGGTGAGTTAGACAAGTAACGATTATGAAGCCGTGTGTTATTACAGCTCTGCACAGGAGCCAGTGGGACGTTAGGTGATTTTGAATGGGACATTGCAGAGGAGTGTGAGGGCACCTGGGCATAGCACCAGTGAGGAACAGCAAAGACTCTGTGTTCCCAGTAGGCACTTTGTAAAGCTTGGTCCTTAATATGGCAGCATCCTGACCTCATGTCGGAGGAACAGGTGGATGTCATCACTTAAAGGGAAGCTGGCAGCAATTCAGTGATTCAGTCAATCCCCGAGTGTTAGGACTGGTGGAAGGACAGCAGGAATTGTTTTTGTTTTGAGATACTAATGAGTCAGCTAAATGGGATCAGGGATAAATTACAGAATGACTTAAAGGAGCTTGGGTTTGATGTATAAAGGAAGATGAAACAATCAAAGGGTGATGTGTCCAGTTTAGCTGCAGCCAGGCAGTAAAAGGAAAGACATAGTAGTCAAAGAGCAGAAAGAAGTTGCACAGAAGAGAGGTTTTTATCTGTGTGCAAAGCCAAAGTAGAGGAAATACCATATGAGAGGGGTTTTTTTAAGAAAGGACTCATATAGAAGGAAGAAATTTCTATCCTGACTAAAGGCAACAAACCTAAGTAACAACCAGCTGAGTGCAGCTCTGTGTCAGAGGTAGGATGGAAAGAATATTCTGATCAACATAAAATCATGACTCCAGCTGGGATAATTCTGAAAAAATAATGATAACCATCCCTGTGGGATAAAGCCTTGCTAAGGCAGCCCCCCAGCTCTCGTGATGCACAGCTGCTTTCACTCCACTTTCACAAGACAGTCACATGTAATAATTAACTAGCCCATAAACACCACATCAAATAGGCAGTAGCAAAACCTGCTCTTAATTAGAGCAATTAGGAACCACAGATGACAATTTCACTCTCCTCAGATATAAGCCAACTAGTAGGGAGACCTATTTCTGTTAACAGCATATGGCTCTCTGAAATAAGTCATACAAGTGGATGGACAAGCTGTGACAAACCAATAATGAAGGGGACAATCAAATCAGTCAGACAAGGAGATAGAAGGGCTTTGTAAGTAAACGTTGGTCACTGCTTGTTTTGGTGTGGTGGTGGGAAGTTCGGTGTAGCTGTGGTGTTCACATAATCTTTTCTTAGACTATGTATCCCCACATAGTCCACTTTCAATGTGATTTGCGTGTTGGTTTCAAAACTGCTCTCTGCATTTTACGGACTAAAACTCCTTTGGGCAGATTGAGAGGAGGAGATGTGGATTAAGATCAACACAAGCTGAGCAAGGAAACTTATCTTGAGAGTCTCCCATGCGATTGTGGATAGTTTATTCATTGAATGTTTTTGGATGAATGATATAGCTGTGGCTGCTTTAGCTGTGCTTTTTAAGGAACATGGGTAGGGAAAGTACACTTATGGAGTGCTTAGGTTTCCCTTATGTTTTCTCCATGCAAATTTCTTTGGTAATATTGGAAGAAGAATTTTTATCTTATGGGTCCTCCCTGGGTTAGGTATAATCTGGACCCTGAGCTACTTTAACATCTAAAAGCAAAAAAATGTATCTTGGATACATGGTGTGCAGCAAGTTAAGTGCATGCAGTGACTATTATTATTTCTAGTGCATCATGACTAAAACAGAAGCTAAAGAAGGATTTTGCAGCTCCTAATTTTGAGGAGTCTCATCCTGAAATCCTGTTGACTCACAGTAAAGCATATGCAAGCACTGTGCATACTGATGAGAATTAAATGTATCTCATGTCCAACAAAATATAGGAATGTATGGCTGGAAAGAAACACCTGGGCCATTCAGTACAACCCACCCAGTACTCTGTGAATACCAGGAAAGATCAAATCAATGTAGCCTTTAAGTGAATCTGCAGAATGGTTTTTGCTTATATTTAGTTGCTCTGATATATATGTGTGTGTAAATACATATGGTTGCATCTGATAAACAAAGGTACCAATGCCTGAAGACTATGCGTGCGAAAGAAAGTGATCAAAGATGGTTTTATTGTCTTGAGTTCCCTCAGTAGGAAGGAATTAGTGATTGGAAAATACAATTAGATAAGCCTAACAACAGCTTCTAGTTAGTTAGGTCTCTAATTAGGCATACCGTAGCCATCAAAAATATGACCAGCATCTCTGATCTACAGCCATTGAGGTCTCTAGCCCAGAGCAAAATAGCCAATAGATGTGAAGAGCCTGCTCTTCTTTGAGTGCCATAGACCACAACTGTAGGACGCATGAAGGCACACTGGCCTACTTTATATTTCAGCATTTCTTTCTCTGAAAAGTAAGTCAAAAGACAGCTAAGCCCCACCCTGCAAAGCAGATGCCAAGATGGATCATATCTAACTTATGGGGGGGGAAATCAATTGCAGGGGACGTTTTTAATAAGGAAGTATAGAAAAAGGTGTACAAAAGGAAGCCATGTGTGGTCTGGAGTGGGGGGGACAAGCTTCCAATTTTTGTTGCTACAATTTCTGTTGCTACACTCCCCTACGCTGCAGTGCCAGTGGTATAGAATCATAGACTGATAGAATAATTAGGGTTGGAAAAGGTCTTAAGATCATCCAGTTCCAAACCCCCAGCCATGGGGAGGGACGCCTCACACTAAACCATGTCACCCAAGGCTCTATCCAGCCTGGCCTTGAACACTGCTAGGGATGGTATATATGTTTTCAGTTCTCACTTCTGCTGTAAGCTGAAACCCACTAGACACGCAGAATTGATTGAAATCTGACAAAGATAACCAACGTGACCTGCTAGTGGAGCATGCAACTTTAAAATAAAGTTTGATCTTTATAAACTTTATATCTAATAGCAGCCAGAAAGGGAATCTGCTTCAGGTTTTAAAAACTAGTTCACTGTGTTCAAGTTTGTGCATTTCACTTGGATTGCAATAACCTATGAGCATGACTTTTTTCTTTCTAATGGGAAATGAGTTTTTAGCTCTACCTTTGGGCATACAATTGATTGCTCATTGTACTGGAGTTCCTATCAACCTGTGCTAATTGGCACTCTAAGCAATCAAATTAGAGGGAGGAGCCTTATTTTGTCATCCCTGAAAGCAGCTTCTCCAAAATAAGACTGGACCATGCTGGCAGAGCAGCATGATCAAGGTAGACTTCACAATACCTCTCCTGTAACTGTTTTGAAGGGATACAAGGTGGGTCCCCAGAGATTCGGTATATTACAGTTTACTCTGCTCTAAATTCACTTCAATCTGTTCAAAGGTAGTATTGAATGTTACAAGTCATTAACCTCAGCATTTAATTGAGGATATCAAATACATTTAAATTGGCATCACCAGGTCAAAGACATGTGAGACAGAAGCAGTTTCTGGAGTTCCAATGAATTGATCCTATAGAAGATATCTCTGATTTACATCCTTGGTTCCCACGCATAATGATTTATTGCTATATACAGTCATGTCTCTACGGTAAAACCCTCCAAATCATATTTTTTACCAAGCTGATGGAAAACCAGGAAGGTGATAAATTTTAAAGAGAAACTAGAAATTATTGTACCAGAGAGGACAACAAGAGATAATTGGATATACTTTGTCTTCTACTCTGTACTCTGGGCTGATGTATAGTCATATGCAATTGCTCATGGAGATACATTTTAAAGTAATGAGCAGCAATGTATTCTTCAGCACCTGCAGTTCTCAGATACTCTGGGCATGAGGACAATGTGGTTTAGGGCTGAGAAATTCCAATTGCCCCAGAGAAGCAGAGGCTCAACCCCATTTATTTGTAGCCATAGGGTAGGATTGAAGTGACTGAAATAACGATTAGAAGATAGGAATAATTGGCTTGTGAGCTGGGCGTCATCCAGAGCCCTTAATATTTGAAGATTCTCTTAAGCCCTACAGCATGTGATTTATCATCTGTTCTTAATATTTTGATAGGGTGAATAATTCTAATTAAAATTTTTAATAATAAATAAAAATAACTGTGGGCACTCCTAGTATCTGTGTAGATGTTCTATCCCATTTAAGATTCTATTTTTTGGTTTCATCCCCATCCTATAGCATTAATTACAGTTTAATCACATGGTGAGTTAGAAACGATGTTCTTTTGATCTGCTTTTCATTCCTTACCTCTTAATTTCTTTGAACATCTATTTGGACTCATAAGAAAGAATCTTCTCCAGAGCATTCATCATCTTATATTCTTTTACCACATCCCATCCTAGCCATCTGCTTTCTAAAATACATAATTACAGCCTTTCTGAGTTTAGAATTTAAAGTGGTCTACAATGTCCTTTGAAAAACAGATTACTTGTACTTGGGAACTTTCTTCCCATGAGCAGCACCTCCTGATGTTCTACGTTCAGCAGTGAGCTACTACACATATTTGAACGCTACTTTATTAACTTCATGCTTCTTGCTCGTCTGGGTCACTTAATTGAAAGGGATATAGGCATGTTGACTTACAACAATGCTAAGGTTAAGTTTCTTTCCCAGTGTAGATGCTGGCTCTCGTTGGCCAATTCATCTTGCCTAATCTGTTCACTACAGTTTGTTATGCCTTGGAATTCTCAGCGTGGAAATGTGAGTGTCCTGGTTATTTTTTTGTGTGTGGTGATCTTCTGACACAGACCTCCATTCCATAACAATGGCTCATCAAAATCTCTGAAACCAACCAAAAAATAACCTCTTAACCAGGTCAGATAACTGTTTCCCTCCTTCCTAATTCTGTCCCATATAGCTGGAAAACCCTTAAATAAAGACTATGACCAAGAAATTACTTTTAAAGCAAGTGTAAAATCCATCATTTCATTAGAGCTCTTCTATTATGCAGGTGAAGGTTTTAAACTATGTCATATATTCCCAATAAAAAGATGCTGCTGTTTGCTGGAGTGGTGAGCCATCACCAGTTGATTTGGGACTGTTGGACAGTAGAATAGTGTAGTGCTGCAGCTATGGGATGCAGCGCGTTAGTGATGTGCTTTTCTTTGAAAGCAGATGCTGTGGGTCTGGGCTGTGCCTGCTGAGGGATCAAAAACATGAGATGGAGGCATCCATTATTTTCCATGTTCTTTCTGTGTCTCATGCGAGCTAAAGAGCTGTGCTTCGGCCCTCTGTTGTGGAGATATGAAGGATGGGATATGCACATATACTAAGCACTCTGAGACCCTGCTTAATGAAATTAAACCTCCAAATATACTTGGAAGCAGAGAAAGATAGCACCACAGAGGGAACAGAGGTATTTAAGCTGAATAACAATAATAGATTTTAGTAAATCTTGAAGGTTAGAAGATATCTTTTTTTTAAGCCAGTGAAAATCCATGTAGGTGAAAACCTCTGAAATGACCAGAAGAGGATAGTAAGGAAGTAATTAAATACCTCAGGGAAATAAAAAGAATGTATGCATCTTAGATATGTGTCTTTCTGCTTCTGAATAACACAAACCTAAACTAATCTGCTTTTATGTGTCTTAAACATGAAAAACTAGGGCAGGTTTAATAAGGGCACAGGGACACTTGGAAATTGTATTGGGTGTAAAAATAGAGGAGCTAAAGGTTAAAAAAAAAACACCCCAAACTCTTTGAAATGCGATTCTTTGGAAAAATGACCTGCCCTCACAGCAAGGAGCAGGAAGGAAAAGCTCAGCACCCGAGCTCCAAAAACCCAGGAGGAACATAGCACATTACAAGTCATTACATGCGATGGTTACGTGGTTATATGCATAGAGGGCAAGAGGGCGCATTGGGAAAAGTCACATTGCACAGGAATAGAGTGGCTGATGCCATCGATGTTTGCACATCACCTCATTAACACCAGCCGGTTCTTGCCAGGCTCTGTCCTGTTTTAGAGCTGGACACAGCCCTGTCGCCATGATGCTATTTTTATCCATACACCAAAGCTTTCTGCATCAGAAAGGAAGATCTCTGTACTCAGGTGTCGCAAGTAAGCACTTGTGCTTGTTTTATTCCTCACTACACCCGCACAATGCGAGTGAAAATGCACAAAATACTGTAAAAGACCCAAAAAGCCTGCTGTGTTGTTTGTTTGTTCCCACAGGAATGAATCACTTAACTCCAGCTTCAGTTGTTAGACTCTCAGTTTTTCAAACATATGAAGCCTGAAATATAAACTGAAAACAAAATAGTTCTGTTCCACACAAAAGAGAAAAGGGGGGAAGGAATTCATTTGAATGCCATTTTCCAAGTCTAACTCAGGCTGAAATTCATCATGGTCAGGTGCATGTCATGGCAGAATCTTGTTATTAGAAAATGTAGTTTTCTGCATTGCTCAAGTAAAATTTGATTCAGCTATTTTCTCCACTGTTCTGCTTTTGCAAGCACTAGTGTATTGAATTTGTATGTCTAAAGGGGTCACTGCTCTTTATGCTGACACCTTGCTTTCAGAAGAAGAAACAAAACAAACCCAAGCTACAACATTATGCGTTAAACTATATGCTTAGACGTGAGCCACCACTTGCTGCAAGACAAGCTCACCTAATGCTGTCAGTGATGCTGTGGGTGTAGATGAATATGTATGCACATGTTTGGGATCTTAGTCCTTCCCACCACTTAACATAATCTTAACTGTGCTTCTCCTATAAACACTCTGCCTTCCAGGGCATGTATCTTTATCTTTAAAAGGCACCACCAAGGAGAGCAAGCTCACAGAAACTGGTAAGTTATTTCAATTGAGAAATAATGATGGAGAAAAGCAGATTTAGAAAGAAAGAAGTTATTTTGCATTGAAATAGGATGAAGGGGTAAAATAAGGGTTGGAAATAAACGTTGCAGATCAATATTGTTCTCTGTGCAAGGAGACATCTCAAATCTCCCAGCTGTCTGTCAGGCTTGATATTGGCTCGTTACTGCGCAAAATTTTGGTTACTTTCTGTAATTGAAATGCATTGAAGACTTCTATTTGAATGAGGTGCTAAATTCACCTGTCAAAAACCTCCTTTAAGGTGAAATACCATATAATCTATAATTTCGTTAATGTTGTTGTCTTTCCTATGATGATGGCATTGTAGTCTTATGATCATATTTAGTTACATGGTTGAGGCAAAGGCAACACTTAAAAATGCTGGTAGAAGGGAAATCCATGTTGTGTGGACCTTCCAAAACATTACTACTTCCTTGTTGCACATGGAAATTGGGATGCTGGTGTCTCAGCTTTCCTTGAGGATCTTGGTACATTAGTATCCATAATGAAGCATGATGTAATAAAAACCTTGTGGAAACAAATTAGTCAAACAAAATGAAAGGAGTAATCTGTTTGTTTATTTGCTGATCCCCAGCTTGACTTTCCAGCTCAGTGGCTTGTGTAAACTTCTCCTGTAAGTTATGGACTCGTACACAGTTGCATTAGGCTAATCACAGAAACCAAAATAGGCTTTGTAATATGTGACTGTTCTGAATTCTTCTTTCTTTCTTTTTCTGGTTAAAATATCTGTATGTCTGCTGCTTCTAGAGAAGCTGGGAAAGGAGGATTGCTGTAGTGGTAGATTGCTGTAGTGATGTTGATCTGAAGACATGATGCAGTTGTATCCACTTGGGATTGACTGGTTTGTGTCTGTTATAGGTTCAGCTGCTCAGGTGAGTTTGTTCAGCATGAGAACTCAGAAATGTGGTCCTCATTTTAAAAGGAAAATGAGAGCAAGCTGGAAATGAAAGATCTAAAATACAATTGCTGTTGACCTCCCACCATTTGGGAAAAGAGGGATGGTCAGCGGTGAAAGAGGAGTCCATTTGGAAAGCTGCAAGCTATAGGGCACAATGTGCCTTTAAGTAGTTCCTGCAGGGTACAGTGATAATGTATGATGTTACTGCAGAAAATCCCGTGGAACAGGAATGCAGGCCAGTAATGATGAAATGAAACTAGTTGTTCACTAACTCTTTGAACATCACTAAGGAGGGCTGAAAGAAGGGAAGTCCTTCAAGCAGAGTAGTTGTCAACTTGCTGAGAACTACTGAAGACTCAAGGGAGGGCTAAACATAGAGGCATGGGTGTCTGCGAAAGTGTGGGTTGTTTGTTTTGGTGGTTGGCTTCTCTTGTGGCTTATTTGAATTTCTTGGAGTGATGCTGGCAGAACCACGTGGCACTTTGTCCTGGAAGAAAGGCAGAATCCTTTTCAAAAGGAACAGAAATCGTGGGCATGCACTTTGCTGCACAGGTTGGTTGTCTCACAAAGTAACAGGATGCGGGCAGAAAGGTGGGTGGCATTTATAGCACATGATCAAAATACAGTGTTTTCATTGTGGAGGGGTGTTCCACAAGAGTAAGAGCAGCCCTGCTCCCAGGGAAAGCACCTGCCTACCCTCCCCTGGAGCAGAATGACTAAACTTTACATCCTGTTTGGCTCTCCTGAAGTGTTGGCCTCTGTGGAGCTTTTGCATGCCATTAATCTGGTTTGACTGGAGTTTAGTGGTTCTTATTCCGTGTAATCTCCTTTCTGTCACTAACTCAGGTAACTTTTTCCACAGACACTTCAATGCGTATCATTGTGGTTTCCTGGACTTGGCAAGACATTGCACACACCCTTTTAATCAAAGGCAATGCCAGGCAGAACTTGCTGAGGTGTTAGTGGTTTAAGCACAGTGAAATGTAGTGTGTGAAAGGAGAGACTTCAAAGAACATTTGAACTGATGCGTGTTTTGAGAGCTTAGGGATGTTATACTCAGCTGAAATTACCACAGATGAAGGTGCGTGGTAACAGCTAGTGAGGGAAGGCTGTGGATATTCTCCTGGGTGTCTGTGCATTCCCCCTTTGATGTCCATTAGTGGGGCGGGCTGGGGTGCTCTGGCAGTTCTTGCTTTTGCTTCTTTCAACTCCCCTCTGGAGATCAGACCTTCCCTGGCAGCTGCTATTTAGCTCTGCCTCCTCTCCTGCTGATATTTATTTGCAGATTCATTAAGTACTATTTTCAATTGCTACTTTAATTAGGGACCCCTCAGCTCTGATAAAAGATTGTGTTAAAACTTATATAATCCCTGCTTGGCTTGCTTGTTTGCAGGCTAATTCTCTAGCTGTGCTATCTGAATAAGACATCTTTTATTCTGCTCCACCTCTGTTTCTATGATCCTAATGGCAAGCTTTGAGGAACTCAGCCAGCCTGTGGGAAAGGGTTTCTTTTTATACTCATTTTGGGCCTTCTGCAATGTCACAATGACATTAAAATCAGTGAAATGGACCTTGAATACAAAAAGGTCTAGGCTCTTTCTGGAGATGGGATCTAAACTAAGCACTCAATTACTTTTTTCCATTATATTTTTACTCTGGATATGCACTATATTTTAGGGAATGCAATCTTGCTATCCGAAGACTACTTATAGACTCTGATAGTGCTGGATGCTAGTTACTCCCATGCCTCTAGCTTGGGTGCTTAATGCTTTGGTGTCTGCAGTGTTCACTTAGAGCTATGTGGCACAAGGCCTTTATGAGTCCTGATCCCGCTGGAATAGGAGCTGGAGGCTAGCAGGGAAGCCTGGGGCATCTCAAATGCATCAGACATCTCCATTTAGGCAGCTGAATCACACTATGGGTGACAACCTGTCCGGTGTAAAAGCATGTTCTCTTTTGCCATAGAAGAATCTTGGATTAAATCATATTCTAAGTTTGATAGCTTATGTTTTAGGTAGCATACATTGTGGGGAACAGTGGGTTTGATGTTTGGCAACTGCTGATGACTGTTACAAAGACTAACAAGCAACACAGCTCTTCTGGAAACACAGAAATATATTATACAGGGGTTTAGTACTTTGACCAAAGACAAATGCATCAGGTTCCCATCTTATCCAATATTTCTGTGCATGTCTTTTTAGTTGAAAATAACAAGCAGTAATAGGCTGTGTAAAATTCCTTTCTCTTTTTTAGCTGAAGATTCGGAAAGGAAAACAACTAACACATGAAAAACAATCTGAATAAGGTGTGGGAAGCTGCTGAAACCCTGTGGGATTGTGTTTTTTGTTAGAAGGCATTCCCCAGGCACTGTACTTTGAGATGCTTTCTTGCATAAGCATCTTGTAACACCAGGCTGGGCTGTGTTGTCATGGAGACTTTCAGGGTACCTCATCACTTTGCTAGGAAAGACAAATTTCAGAGTGGCTGTCATTGCATTAATTTAGTCACAGGACCATACTTCCCACTGGTGCATCTCTTCAGTCCTCATTCTTATTTACACTAAATCTCCATGCCATTGCAGAGCATAAGGGTTGCTCTATATTCCTTTTGTTGAAGATCTCTTCACAAGAATTCACAGGGCACAGTGCAATAAATTAGTGTGAACAAGGATTTATGGCCAGGATGAGGGAAGTACACAGAAAAGCTTCACTTTTGTGAAGGCAGAAAGCTGTGCAGCCATCACCAGAAACCTGGCTTGCTGTTTGCTCTGTCGTGTGGCACTGACTGCCTAGGGCCATCTAGTTGATCTGTATGTCTAAGATAAAACCTGAATAACATTATTATTTTACTCTGATTATTCCAGGATCAGTACTGTGTACCAAAAGAACCTCAGCTGACACTGGAAATGCTGAATTTGAAATCAAAATGGCTTGTGTGTGTGTGTTAGGCTTGTGTTAGGTTTTCTTTGCTCCCAAAGACTTGCAATACAGAGATAAAATTGCCTAGCCCAGTTCCTAGTGTTAGAAAAACTTCAGGCCTCCAGAACCAGTGGCCTCAGCTGCACACATTTGCTGAACTCTCCTTCAACTGGGATTTGCCCTGCAGTTATGCAGCAAAACGTGTGTTACTGCTGATGTCTGCAGGGTTGGCCTCAGGCAGCTGCTCACCTAAAAGGGTTTAAGAGAAAATCAGCATGTAACTGTCACAATCAGCTTCCAAATACGATTTTTTGCTGTGATTTGTTCCTCAACCTTCCAACCACATGGAGCTCAAGTTCACCATGACATCCCCCAGCCTTTCGCTTTGGGAATTCATGAATCCTCCCATGCTTCATCCTTTGCTTTCCCTGCCCCAGCCTTGTATGCCCTCAGACCTTCATGGTGCTCTTGCTTCTCTTTCTCTGCTCTGCCTGTCAGTCTTACTTCTGCATGAAACCAAGGAGGTCACCATATGCTGCTGGTATCAGACAGTTATGAAGAATTTGCAGGGATGCAAATCTCTATCCTAGCCCTTCCTCAGGAGGTTTGTGGAGGTGGAGCTGACAAATGGCATGAAGCCCTCCAGGCTATTTCAGACAGATGATGTGGAAAGAAAGTGGACCTATAGTAGTCTGCGTTGCTGTGTTCTGTCTGCTGTCCCCCAGATTTATTTCACCTTTGCAGGACATAAAGATTACGTGAAGCCTATTTTTGGCTGATGTCCTGATAGGATTGTTTGTCCCTACGACCGTCTCCTTTTTTTTATCCTGTCCTCAGCTAAAGGCAAATCACGATGTCTCCGTAAATTGTCAGTGTGCATTCTCATAATGTCTTTCCAAGTCAATTATCTCAGGACGCTGAGATAAGACACCCCCTACACCCCTATTTCAGGGAGCAAGGGGGTTACACTTTGAAATTTAGCTTTAGGTTACACTTCTGGATATTTTTGGTGAAAAATATCTTTGCTTTCCCCTTCTGAATGATATTTTCTTCCATGTTGAAACATTTGGGGGTAGTGGGAAACCAGTAAAACCCCAACTGATTGTAGGAAGAGAAACGGCTCCCCAATGCTCAAAGGCTCTTCCCTTCTTTCTTTGCTTTCTAGACTTCTCTATGAAACATCTCACCAAATGCTTCAGTCATCCTCTTAATCACCCCAGTAACACCATCTCCCACCCCATGGATGGTCCTGGGGCTGTGAACAGGTAAAGTCAGGGGTGCCCCATTGGCAAAGCAGCAGAATAGGATGGCCCCATAACTTCCCCAGGGGAAACTATGTGGTGGGATTCACACCATTGCAGAACCACCTGATCTGTGGTATGTTGATGCAGAAAGCCAAAACTTGTGTTGAAACAAGTGATGAGATGCTTGAGTGATGAGGCAGAACTACTTTACAACATTTGTGATCTGTGCTTAAAGCACAGCAGTTATACATGGCAGATGTAAAGAGAAGAGTAAGTACTGGGTTAGTTGGTAATGATTGGTGTGGTTGGACAAACACTCAAAGCTTCACTAGCCAGAGCTGTTCTTGGGGGGGGAAAAAGGGGCAAATTGCCTGCTAAAGGGATGATATATTTTGTGAGCGATCATGTAGTTCCTTCTTAGCTTCATTAGGGTGCTGGATGCATTGGAGGTGCTGAGGAAAACATAATCCTTAACATAAGGATCTAGGAAGGCCCTGCCATTCTTGAATTTTTCAGATGTGCAGAAATGAATTGAGACTATCCCAAGAACTGACAAATTGCTCTTAAGTCTTATGGGACCTGCTGCTGGTATTCCCACACATAGTTTCCCACAAGTTTGATATGGTCCCAAATGCCTAGAGAAGTTCACATCCATAGAAAGGAAAGTCAGGTCTAAACTGCCACGCTGATTACTTTTTGTAGAGCATCTTGTCTTTTCTCTTGGTCGCAGCTTAAGTCAGTCATTACCTGTCAATTTGTATT